>VXBC01001456.1:0-19617 GCA_013399945.1 Ploceus nigricollis | reverse complement strand
TTTTCCTTTCCCCCTCGAAAGAAAAAAAACAATAAAAAAAAAAAAAAAAAAAAAGACAGACTACTGGAATAATCCAGAGCAATATTAAACTGTACATTAAGAACCATGAAACCTCTACCTCCTGTCCGTAGAACAGAGGCCTCTTCATGTCCTTAATGTGCCCATGGGGAAAGAAAACAAGGGAAGATAAATTTTGATGTGCTCTTCAGGCAGTTTGAAAAGCAAAAGCCTTTGTTTACATGCCTAAAAGTGCACCTGGGCACCTGTCAGCTTCTACTGTTTTAAAACTTTGGTTTGGTATTTCCATAAAGAAGTACTGTTGTAAATGCCAAAGTCTTCTGTTCTGTTGGTTTGGATCCTTCCCCCCCCAATAACTGATATTATGTGAGACAGGCAGACTATTCTGGGTAGAAAGTTATTTTTAAACAGGCATTACTCTTTTCCAGAAACAGACTGTAAATTTCTGTCTTCTTTTAATTGCTTTACAAAATAAATTGAGTCCCTCTGGTTATATAATTAATATCCACATTTAGCCCTATATATTTGACATGACTTGAGCCATTTACTGCTACATTCATTTTTCAAGTCTGGCTCTAGGAGTTCAGATAGGCATTTAATTACTGCTGAACTCTGGGAAATATCCAAAGTTTTTCCTGGGAGGTGTCTTAACAGTGAGAAATACATATTACAAACATCATAATTGGAGCAGAGTGATCTCTCTGAGCAGGTCTTTCTCCTTGCAGACTCCTCTCCTCATATTGAGCAGTAAAGTGTCACCATATCTATACTATGTAATGTATTTTACCACTTGAAATAAATATAAAAGGAGTGGAAATCAAAATATCTGACCTTAAAATGGCAGGCATTGTGGTGTCTGGTGAAGATTTTGTTTTTAATAAATACAGCTTTTTAAATAGGCTTCACACAGGTTTTTGGTTGCAGTGTGTTTTTGTGTTTATTTGTTTGATTTTTTTAATATTTATTTTTATGTTTTTGTTTGTTTGGTTGGTGTTTTCCCCCAAAGCGATTTCTAGCTTTCCAGACGAATTCTCTCCCAGAATAAACTTTACTTTAAAGATACCGTGAGCTCCCTGAAAGATCAACAAACTTTGTGGAGTGCTTTCTAAAAGTAACCCGCTGTGTGAGGCTGAGAATCCTCAGTTTTCCTGCTTCCAACATCTCCCTCTCGTGGCGTTTTCCCCACACTTCATCCCTCCTCGACTGAAACATCCCTGTTAATAAATCCAAGAGCACTGATCACAAAGTAGAGGTGAAACCCCTCCTGCCTTCCAACGTTATAAAATTTTGCAATCGATTTTCCTGTGTTTGACAAGGTGAAATCTCATAGATTTAATTGGACAGGGTTTATTAGTAAAACTGCAGGTGTTGGTAGGGTTTTTTCACGACTGACTCTTCTGGGCTCAGCTGTTTCACTGAAATAAAGTTCAGCTCTCTCGTCTAAGGCACTGAAAGGTTTCCTGTTAACATCCCCCATGCATATTAATATCCCCAAAAAGGGCTCCAAAGTTTCTGTCCTGTTTCCTGACAAACCCCGTCTGCCTCCAGCACAAACCATCCTGCCTTCAGTGTGTTTAGTCTCTGCATTTTTGGGTATCTTCTTACTGCAACACTGAACAATTTTGTGTTGTTTGAGGAACTCCTGGGTGATGGTTGGGCTGTCTTGAAGAAAGGTGGGCCTTGTCTTTCTACAGCTTCCTGAGGCTATTATCCCCAGAGCATGGCAGAGAGACATGGCAGGGAGCAAAGCTAGACTTGGGCAAGAGTGTTTCTTCTCTTATCTGCAAGCTGTAGTACAGACACACTGCATCAACCTTTAAATAAGCAAGGTCACTTCCTGAAAAGACCCCGAGGCTGGGTTTGCCCAGCCCAAAACAAGAGATTTGCTTCTAGATTCCCCCCTTGTCATATGCCTTTCTACCAAACACTTCACTTCATCAAGGTGATGCCTCAGATAATGTAGATGAGTCACCCTTCAAAAGGCATTAAAGTCAGCACCAACTCTAAAGGTAATTAGGGTTGGGGATCTCTGAAGTTAGGTGAGATGAGTCATGTTCCAAACACAGCCTCTTGGGGCTCTTTGCTAGTTATTTTGTCCTTCATCTCCAGCACTACAGAGCCCATCTCTCCTGCTTTACCAAATCGAGTCCCTATGGTTAGTTAGACAATTAACATCTAACTTGAGATGACCACTGGGTCATTTAATGCTACATTTATTTCATATGATTGATCAGAGTGCTGGATTACATTTGATCCCTGCTGAACTTCACGAAACACCCTGAAATCCAACTGTCACAAGTTAAATTAATGGATGAACTGGAACTGAGGATAAGTTAACTGAGTACTGCCACAGACTGCTTCCAAGCTAGCTCATTAAAAACCAACTAGCCGACCTTGATGCTTCACTGCAGTCTGCAGCAAAACCATATTTTAAAAGCTTGGCTATGGTAACTCCAAAAACCTAAGGTGGAGCAGAAAGTTGAATCAGGTCTCCTGACTTCCAAGCTCATGATTCAACTAATCGGTTGTTTTCTGACTTGGAAAATATGTTTCTACCATTTGTGTGTGAGCAAAGCCATTAGCTCACTTTGTGACTTATTCTGATAGCAATTACCAGCCATATGGGATGAACCAAGCTCATTACTTGCAAACAGACAGCATAAAATCTCTGTCCCACCCATGCCTTCATTTGCTCTTGCTCACGTCCTTCTCTTTGCAGCTGGAGGATTTGGCACCAAATGGCTCTAATTCACATTTTTTCATTAAACAGGAGTTTAACCATACAACAAAGTTGTTCAGTGAGTTGTTTCCTTTAGGCCACTGAGGTGAGGCCACAGTCTCACCAGTTTCTGAACACATCTCCAGCTATTACAGCACTACAGCACCCAAACATCAGAATGAGTTGCCCAGCAGATGCATGCTGCTGGTTGCCTTACCAAAAGTGCCAGTCAGGGTTTCTGCCTTATATTCTGAGAATTTTTTCCAATAATATTAAAGAAAATGCACTTTAAAATTTGACTTCCCCTTTCAAATTTCTCTCACAGGTTCAGAAGTTATTGGAGGAGAATGTTCTGCCAGGGCAGTTCAGAAAATGTTCAGTGGGTATCTAGGCTGAAATGTCATTTTCTACATTTTTCCACCCCTATATATTTAAATTGGTAAGCTATAACAGAAATTGCTTCATAGTTTCTTTCACATGAGATATCACCAGGGTAGCATCTTTTACTTTGCAGTGAGGTGGCTGCATACAAAAAAAACCCCTAATTTAAAAACAATCCTCATCTACAACAATGGATTTTTAGCAATGTCTCTTGCTGGCATATAGCTAGGCCTTATTCTTCAAATTCTCTGCCTGAGAATGCCCTCTGAGTGAGCTTTCCTACTTATTAACCACGAGTCACATAGGTAAAAGTACTTGTGGATAAGGGTTCTTGTGATTGCTGGGCTGATCTAAATGGATGCACAATTATATGATTAAATACAACAACATTTTTTACTAACTACATATAATTTTGGCTGTCACTCAGAATTCAATTGCATTAGATGATTCACTAAATGACTGAGGCAGCCTGGGATCTGTCCTATACAGACCTCAGGGAATACTGCAAATACTGAACTAAATCACATAACTTATCTTAAATGCAAATGGGAAGGCTTTACAAAGAAACTAATCTATACTCCTCTTTTACTGTATTTGACATCTCCTTCTGTTTGCTTACATTTTGGATCATTAATACAGATTTACAAACCTATACTATTGTTCATGGAGCTCTTTCTCTTTCCAAGCATAGAGGGTGCATGCAGCTAGGTCTATTTTAAAAAGCAGGCCAGTATATGCAAGTTGGTCTGTCCTGAGTGGTCCAGTCTGGCTTCACAGAACAAGTTAACTGGTTTTTTCCCCCCATATCACCTTTCAAACAGTTCCTCCAAAGAGATTTTCTCTTTATTCTGCTGTAAATCTCCTAGGAGTTATACCAGCTCTGCTCAGCTTAGCAGGTCACTCTTTCCTCCTTTCTGTTGGCTCCTCTCAGTCCTGCTTCAGCCTCTGGGTCTTATTGCAAAGAATTTAGTAGCAGACTCTGATTATTAATGCATAAAACAGATACAGGACAGTTTATGGTCATATCCTGATCCATGTTTGACATAATGCACTGATCCATGTCTGGGTGGCATGGGAGAAACATTTCCCTCTCTCTTTCCTTATGCACATGCAATAAATCTGTTGTGTTTTTGGAAATCCATGCTAAAATGTTCCAATGCAGATATACCCATACAGGGGTTCGACTAGGGCAGTACATACAACATTTTAAATGTGAATACCAGGACTTGTGAGGATTGCAGAGATAAACAGATCATGCTTTGGAACTTCTGCATTTCCAGCTCTGCCTCGTTGGCTCTGCCCTGCTTTTCTGAAATTGCCATCTCTCCAGACCCACAGAGCTACCTTGTATCTTTAGAAGGAACACACACAGTGCCTTTAGTCCAAACCTTCTTTTTCCCCAGCTAACTCCCTCCCTTTACCCAGCTGATCAGAAGAGATGCAAGTCTTTGTTTTTAATTTGATTAAACCCGGGGTCAAATCCCCCTTGCTGTTACTCTGGAACAAACACAGAATGACTCCAGGTTTACAGTGCTACAAGTGAGAATTAAATGATGCCCTGAAAATTCATTTAAAAGTCTCTCAGACACTTAAACAGATGGATAAATCAAGCACAGATTCTCAGGTCAACCCCTACCAGAAGGCATCTCTCATCTGACTTACGGTAGAAGTAAGATGCTGTGATGGCAGCTAACAATAGAAGGGGAGTTACAGTAAGGGTGGGGAATATTTTTCCTTACCAAATTCACTTGATTTAATACAGGGCTTGCAAAATTAATGGTGGCTTTGAGTGATACCTGTATGTTTTATAGGTTTATAAATTGATTGCAGTAAAATCTTTTACGTCCTATATCACTAGGTATTGTTTCAGCCTATTACAGGAGATATCTATCTAGAGTTGACTGAATTGTATTAATCTGATCCTAGTTTAATGATGCCTTAACATTTTTATGGGAGAATTTAATGTTTGCAATATCCATGTTCCTTATTTGAAAGTGTGACTTATAGGTTCTCATCTCCCTTAAATTATGAAATCCTTCAGCTAATAAAGGAAAATGATTATGGTTTGCAAAAAAGGCAAAGTCATTTAACAATCCATATAACTGTCTATTGTAGGTCTTTGCATAATAATTGTAATTTAGCTATTAGAAGTTCTAAAGGCAGTTATCAGTCATATGCCACAATTCTGAGGAAATAAGTGAAAACTCAAATTATTTTAGGACTTTGTACTTTCCAAAGGCAGGAAAAAAAACTAACAGAAATCAATAATACTTTTAATAATGAAAAAAAAATGTTCTATTGAAATAACCAGTTGTTGGTGGCAATTTTTCTATCTATTCAATATTAAAATGTTCAACTTGTCCCCATTTCACTATCACAAAAGGATCTTCATTTTATAAAGATAGTTCTTTGAGAAAAGAAAGCCAAGTTAGGAATGGAACCTGCAATTCTTGATGCCCAAGATTTCTCATTTTCCTCCCAGGCACTTGAAAAGAGGTGAACAAAGAAATCAGACAGGCTGTAAACCTGGAGGATATTTAATTTTGAATTTTAAATGACAATCTAAAATTGACTTCTTATCTAGTGTATACCTTGACTATTTCTTTCAAGAATGATGACACTGCACATCAGCTTTGTGTCCCTCCAGAGAAACAGGCTGGAGTTAGCTCAACACAGGGCCATGAAGATGATTAATAAAGGCACATGACATGTGAGTAGAGGCTGATGGAAATATTTATCCTGAAGAAAAGAAGGGTAAGAGAAGGATAAGGGGTTCAATTGCCCATTTCAGCTACCAACTAGGGGGCTATAGATATTCTGAGAGGCACAGTGGAAGGATATGGGCCAAAAAGTACAAGTGACAGGAAGGAAAATTCCAGCTGGAGGTGTGGAAATAAGTTGAGAGAAACAAGTTTTCCAGAAAGGCTGGAACCTCTGTTCTTGGAAGTGTTCAAAACTTGGGTGTGAAAGGCTCTAAGCAACTTGATCTAACTCTGAGCAACCTGAAGTGGAAGGTATCCCTGCCCATGGCAGGGGGGTTTGGAACTTCATGATCCCCAACCTAGGCCATTTTATGATTCCAAATTAACCTCAGATGGAGCAGGGATTGGACTAGATGACTTCCATCTCTCCTGTCCACCCTGTCCTGTATGATTCTGCTCCATACTTCCTCCTCCTTTACTCACCTCTCAGAGCTGCTCCCAAGCGCCCAGCTGCTGGGAAGTTTCTGCCTATCTAAAAGAGAGTGATAGAAGGAAACTTTCTGTGCACCCCCTGGCTGGACAATAGTGAGAAAAATTACCAAGTCCTTAGAGTACTCATGGAGATGTGTCTGGCCATGTGTCAGCTACAAATTTCTCCCTCCCTTTATATTTATAAAGAATTTCATCTGTGCTGAAATGGAAGCTAAGGTGACCGGATGAAAATGATCTAAGTGACTATTTCTTAAACAGTACAAAAATAGGAATCTGTTGTTGCATGATATTCAAAATCCATTGTGGTAGGATAACTCTGCTTTTACTTCAGCTCTGACATTTGTCCCACCCCACTTACATTTGGCATACAGCACATTTTTTGTAGCAGACCCAGAGGTCAAGACACAAAATTGACAGAAGTGCCAAGGACACAGCTATTAACAGGCACGAAATATCTAGAATGAAAGCAAATCTTGACAGTCACCAGCTACCTATAACACAAAGTACTGTCTAACAGACCCAGATATAGCACAGACACACTTTCAGTGCCTCCTTTAAACCCTGTATTTACTGTAGTTCTAACTATCTGTTGTCAGCAAATGCTGACCACCTTGCCCACCAATTGATTTCTGTAATGACATC
Organism: Ploceus nigricollis; assembly: GCA_013399945.1. Taxonomy (NCBI): domain Eukaryota; kingdom Metazoa; phylum Chordata; class Aves; order Passeriformes; family Ploceidae; genus Ploceus; species Ploceus nigricollis. The sequence continues at coordinate 12,663 of VXBC01001456.1, read as the reverse complement.
CTTAGATGGATCTGCAGAACATGCTGAGAAAACAAGTGGTAATGGCCTGATAGAAAATGCATCACTTCTGTGAATTGCTCATCTTTAATTCACTTAAAATAGGTGTAAAACATCCAGGCAAGTTACAGTGAAAAAGATGCCAGGCTACTAAAGGTGAAGGAAAAAAAAAAGCTCTTTTCATGCATCCTGTGAATGTTAACTCCTTTGAGAAAAATGGCTTTGAAGAGTCAATTTGTTCCTTATCTCTTAAGAATTATTTCACTTATTGTTACAAAAGGGTCGGATCTATCTCTTCCAGTGATATTCTCTGCTTACATCAAATCCAGATATGTCTTCTGTAAATTGTTCTGCATGTTGTATGTCCTTAAAAACCCCCAAACATCAACAACAAAAAACCTCCCAAAAACCAGAAAACTTTTTACTTTGAAATTAACATTTAAGCTATTTAAAAGAACCAGTTAATGCTGTCTGTGTGAGTATTAAGAAATAAAACAGCTTCTAAGGAAAGCCTTTGATAAAAGCATGATTACAGTTTAAAAAGAAAAAAAAAAGGGCTCTGAAAATGTCACATTTCTATTCAGAAAAAGCATTCCTAGTGAATTCTTAAAGCATATCAGCCCTTGCTGCATCAAAAGAGCTTTTGTAGGATCCTCAGACAATTTAAAATGACATTAAGTTCTCAAGTCCCCAGCAGATGTGACAAGGACACAGACAGGCACTTCCTCCCACCACTCATTTCTGAGAGGACTCTTCCAAATTGTCCTTTGCTGTACTCATTTTTCATCAGCCTCCTCTCACCTGCATTATTCTTGTTGCTTTGAATCTCATTTTTTTCCCCTCTCAGATGACTAAAACCAAGACTCCCAGCAAAGATGTCAGCACTAAAGAAATTATTGGGGACACAACATCTAGAGAAGGTGTTATGCCAAGTTTGGGTGGTGAGACACTCAATCCCAAGGTGCTGGAACCACTGAAAATCTATTAACTGGCATAAAGTTGTGCTTGGCTTGCACAACTCAGGTTCAGTGAAGGTTCACAAACAGCCTCAGTCCTTCCTTCAACATCATGGAAAACTGCATCTGGGTTTCAGTGGGGCTTTCCATTAGTGACTGCTGAGTAATTTTGGGTAAACCATGTTCAGATTTATTTTTTTCTTATTTACAGCATGATAATAGGTATTAAGAGAGAGATACTGAATGCACATCTTATCACCCAACTGTTCTGATTTAGGCTAATGTAATACACAATTTGAAGTTGATTACTTTAGATAGTTAAGCCATAAAGCTCCATTTAAATATGATGAGTAAGAAACTGGGCTATTAATAATAATTATTGCAAATGTCACTGATTTCAGATTATAAAACTTAATAGCCTATCACCATTAAGCATGTGCTCTCCCATAATTGCACTGTGTACCAACTTGTTCTTGATTCTGTCTCTGTGAATCACTCCAACACTCTTTTCAAAGCTCTTCCTTAGAGAAAAAAACATGTTTTCCATGCACATGGGGAGAGGTTGAAGGGAAGAACCCTTTTTCTTTTCAGGACTTTGGGACAGAAACAGAAGTCTAAATATTTTCCTCCTTGTAAATATTTGTGTTAAGCCTTGATGTGTTCTTATTTATCAGGCAAGTTTTATGAAGGAAAGCATAAATCATTTTATGAGAGCTATCTTGACCAGTTCTTATGTCAGGCTTTCAAAGCTTGATAGCCTGAGAATGCAAGATGATTTTGGCATTTGGGCTATGTTTCACTTCAAATCACAGCAAATTTCACAAAAAATCAGGTTCCATCAACTGACCCTTTCTCTTCTTCCTAATTTTTTCTTCCAGCTTCCTCTAAGTCTCGCAGATGGGTGGGTAAAGGTGAGCCAAAATACAAAACAAGAATGTTAAATTATGGGCTTGGTGCTTATTCCAATTTCAAACTCAGAACCCCTCTTGCAGAACAAAAAGTTACAACAGGAAGATTTTTCTTCTGCTTTCCAACTACTTACAGAAGAATTATGTAAGAGCTTTAGCAACATGCAGAGAAAGAGATGAGGGAAATATACATTAGTTAGACTGTAGATCCAGGTTCTGGAAATTAGGAAACACATATCCATACAGAAAAAAGTACTTCAGAAATCCTGACTACATGGAAGCCCAACACCCACTTTGCAAGTGACCAAGTCCTTTATGAAAAGGGGGATTTTAGCTACTGTGAAGACCTGTTACAGTGAATCCCTTACAATTTTATGCCTTGGTTTCCCAGTCTGCAAAATTTGTGTGCTAATTGTTTCTTTAAACAAGGCTTGGAAATGTTCATTTCACAACATAGCTCATAGACACAAACACTTGACATATTATTCCTCACAAAATTGGCAAGTTATTCATATAAAATAAATGAGGCTCAGAATCATTCCATAAAGCCAGAAGTACCTAAAACCACAGTGACATTTTAACATGGAACAGATGCCTGGACGATGAGCAAAGCATCTAGAAATCAATCTGAGGGGCCTTTGAACAAATAGCTGAGTTTGTCAATTTAGAACATTAGTTCACCTAGCAAATCATAGCTGCTAATGTTAACATATCATCCTAGTGCAGGGGACATACAACAATAAATGAGATGGTAAATATTTTCTGAGGAGAGGTCAATATTTGCTGTGCTTGATGCTGTTTAATTCCTCAAATCCATTAGTGCTTAAGAGGCCAGAATGCAGAGGTGCTCTAAAGCCCTTGCAGCTTCCTGCTGACTTTGGATAGAGCTCAGGTACACAGCACCCAGCCAAAGGATTCATTGTTTTCTCATACAACAGGCATACCTTTATAAACCCAAGGTGATTTATAATACATTATAAATATTATTCTATTATGTAGTATAATAAAATAGTATCACAATATGTATTGTAATATTTCATAATTATTATTATAATACAGGATATTTGTGTAGAAGGGCTGAAGGCATGACCTGAGGACCATTTCTGATCTCTTTTGAGGGTTTATTTATAATCACAATAGATTTTGTGGTGGGAAATCTTCATTCAGTAGGAAGAATCTTACTTCAAAATAAATGATGAATTGCATACATATGATAATGTCACTAGATGAAAACATTTATAGTTGGGTAGTTGGGTTTTGGGTTCTTTTTGTTTTGTTTTTTGTTGGGGTTTTTTTTTGTTTGTTTCTTTTTTAATTCAGTTGGGTTTGGTTTTTGCTTTTTTTTTTGTTTGTTTGTTTTTTTGGGGTTTGTTTTTGGTTTTTGTTTTGTTTTAACAAGACATTAACTTTAAAATTCCCACCTGTGGAAAGTTTTATGCAACTGAAACAGAAACTGTGACTGTACTACCTGGTTAGGATTATGTGACATCTTTCCTTTTAGGATGTTTTGTGGGGATATGGAGAGTCCTATCTCCAGTATCCAATTAATAAAACTTCCATGAAAATATAATCATTTAGTTTGATAAAAAAGATCCAGTTTTTCTCACACCACATTTTCTAATTCATATCCAAATATCCATTGCCTCAAATTATCAGTACATTCATATTTATAGGCATGAGCCCATGTCCCTTTTATAATATTTGCTGTTATATTAGCAAAAGAAATTCAGATTTTCACGTTTTTTTCAGGAAGTTTTCTTCTCTCATCCCAAACACAGTTATCAATAATAAAAATACACAAAAAGTCACCAGTTATGACTATTAGAGTATCAATTAGAGTTATGACTATTAGGGTATTATCTGAGTAGTAACTCAGATCTTCAAAGAGCTGGTGATACAACTTCCATGTGTCTACTTTTTTTTTAGGGGGAAGTAAGCTGCTATACAAATTTCTATACTTTTCAAGAGGCTTGATTTGCCAAAGTACCAAACACCTGTGCTCTGAAAAATCTGTCTCAAACTGCACAATTATTATCTCCAGTAAGCTGAGGAAAAATACAGCAGAGTGCCACACATGAAAGTCCCACCTAAAACTTGTCAGGTGTTCATACATTCACTTGCCAGCTATCACAATCCTGTATTTCCTTCTGAAATAAGGAAAATTTCAAATTTTGTTTTCCTCCAGCAAACAGCAGCAGTTGTGTTGGGTACCACTGCAGGATATTTTCCTGACTGATGAAGGGCAGACATGACTCCTACAGGAGGGGAGATGAGCACTCCTGTGGGCTGCTACCATGTGCCAGCTTTGTCACTTCTAGTTGTTGGTGTGTAACAACTCAGACTTCCCAGGAGGACTCAGGAAATGTTAATACTCAGTCCAACAGCTCAACACTGTAATCTCCTCAGAGAAGTAAACAAATTAAACTGAAACAGAGAGACAGTGACCTTGGATAAGTCACTTCAACAACCTGTGCCACTCTCTACTCTCAATCTCAGCTGCTTTGCCTGTTCTTTTTCTGGCAGCCCAGAGCCAGAAAAAAGATATTTACAGGACTCAGATATTTACAGAACTAACTCAGAGCCCTCAGCTCTAAGGACAATGCAAGGAGCAGCAAGGGATGTAAGGTCCTGCACATAAAGAGTTTGACAAACACCCTTTCTCCACAATTTCAATACAACTTTATCAAAGCAGCAACAAATCTCTTGATGCCTGGTTGGGACTACCTAAAAACAGAGGTCAGACAAAAATAAGGGAATAAAAAGTGGTTATATTTATTGAAGGGCCTTCAGGTACATTTTGGGCAGATGAAGCCCCCCAGGGCCTACATCCAAAAATGGACAACGGGTCACAGGTTTTCATACTTTTATAAGTTTGGTCCATTTGCACATTGGGGGTTAATCTTCCAATTACAGCTTCAGGTAATGAAGTCATTTACCCCAAGTTTGCTCCACCCAAACTCACTTTTGTTTACATTTCTCAGGGCCTGAGGCAGTGAGGTGTCCGTGATTCCCAGGCCTGGAGAGGAATTGTGTCTGACCAAAATGGAAAGACAGGAGCTCACATTCTACATGGAGTTTAGAGTTATACACTAAAGAATTGCAGGATTACAAATATATGTAAAATATAAACTAAAACCCTAAGGCATCACTCTAACAGAGCATAAGCACAGCGATGTAAAGGCACTGAACTTACAGGTGTTATCTAGAAAGGGAAAGAGGACTTGGGACCAAGGAAATGAAGGTGCCTGAATGGTAAAGAGCCACAATATATCAGTTGAGATGGTTGTTGAGATGGTGAAATTCTTCATTGGGCCTTAATGCCCACAGAAATATCTGCAGAATTATTCACTCCAGTGTCCAAGCTGAATTGTTTATACTTTTCCATAGTAGCTTAAATTTTGTGCTAAAAAACCTTGCCTCTCTTTTAAGTCACTCAACCACTTGAGACAAACTTGTTTTTAAATACAAGTCTGACTGACCATCTTCAATAGTTTTTAAATAAATTATTGCCTACTGTCAGCAACAACCCCCTACACACCACTGATCAATCTTTTTCTTCTACCTCCAGTTATGTATAACTTGATAGCCACATTTTTTTTTCCCTTTTAACAAAGTGTTTCTAGGAAACAGGTCCTACAGGTAGGATATTTTTCTCTCTCTTTTTGACAGGCCAATACACAAAGATAAGAACCCTGTTGGGATGCTGAATAGCCTACCTGTGTAGGGTGTTGCTCTAAACATATGGCTCCAAAATTCAGAACAGATATATCATTGGAGAAGTCCAGATAATTGATTCATAAGTCAGCAGCATCAGGCAGGTTTTTGATGGTATCTTTATAAATAGGTTGGTGCTTTCAAAATGCCTGATGGTATCTCTCATGTTGACATGAAAGGCATTTGGAGGTTGGAATATGCTAGTTATACAATTTGTATTCTTGGTGCAGTTCGTGATAGTTGTCAGGTTCTTAGAACACTAATACAAATATTTGGGTAAATATCTTTTGCATATTTATACTCCTTAGTATTTCACCTTTCAGCCCTTTCAGCAACTTACTGCATTCTAAAAAATAATTTCAAGATCTGCACTTCCTCATTGTGAAGAAAAAGCATGGTTATTCTTCAAAATTGACATGACTACACACAGTTTATGACTGAAAATCAACAAAACATAATTCAATTCAAAAGAGTGTCTTTTGACACTCAAACCACCAGAACAGATCACCAAGTCCTTCAGAAGCAACAGCTGAATGGAGCCACACATTCCCAATTCACTGACACTTTGGGTCAAACCATAGAGACAAAAAAAAAAACCAACACCACACAAACATTTGGCATGGTTCACTCCAAGCACACAAAAGTACTGGGCAAGACACATGATTTGGCTTACAAATTTTAAAAGCAAAAGCAAGATCAGCAGCTGAAAGGATCCCTGAACTTACAGGAGGAATTGCCTTCCAGGAGCTGTGTGTGCAACATTAGCAGGCCACTTTGAAAACCTCTTAATCTGTATTTTTCATTTTAAGAGAGGGGATGTAAAACTGATGAGGATATTCTTCCTTCTTCTTAAATAAAAGCACTTAAAAATTGATCACTTCTATATACTTTATATAAAGTTTATAAAGTATATAAAAGTGCCTGCATATAAGTATATACATGTGCTGAATTGTAATAGAAAAGAAAAAAAGTATTAAAGAGAACAGGAGCTAATAAAAATGAGGTATATCCACATCTTGCTGGTTGATTAAGTGAAAAAATGCACACATATTTAATAAAAGATGTTATTCCTTAGATGTCCTGGCTACCCACATTGCATACATCACATCAGTGACATTTTCAGTTACTTTGTGACATAAATAAAATGAGAATATCTGGAGATACCTTACCTAACATTTTCACACCTGCAAATGCTCACGACTACTTTGAACTGTCTAACAATGGTGAATCCTGAGGGCTGACTTGCCTGTCACACCTCACTGTGTTGTGGAACACTCCCATGGACAACAACAAAATAGCACCCTGAGCATTTGGAGAAGCAAGATGTGGTAAAAATCACTGGTGAAAGGCCTGGTGGTGTCAAACTCTGCCCAGGGGGAGTGTTTTGTGGTGCTGTTGAGTGTGGGAAATGGATTTGTAAAGAATTCTTAAAATTCTTTAAGAGCACACAGCCTTGTACATGTGTGTGCAGATCTGAGATAAGGTGTGCTGACTTGGGAAGGCCAAGGAACAGAGATGACATTGTTGGGAGAGAGATTGAGCTAGAAACAAGTTTCAAAAGATGGCCTTGCAAAAAGACCAGATATTTTGGAGAATTAGAACTGTGAAAGATGCATTGCAGCAGGACCATGTGGGGTAAAATAACAGGTGATAGAAATATTTATGATTATAAACCAGTTATAAAATAATTGGTGTTAGAAGTATTAGCAGCACTGTGTGGCAAAGCTAATAGGCTGAAAAACATTTATAAGGTATTGTCACCAGGAAATAAGCAGGCTTCTGATGGAATGGTGTTGAGTTTTACATCTCTTGTGTCCCACTATTCATCGAGACTGATAATGAAATAAAATCTTTTAAAACACCTCTCAGATACCCTGTCTCTGTAAAAGCTGGGAAAACCAACAGTTGAGGAACCTCAGCCATGCTTCAGGTGGGAGTGAACTGTACATTTCTCCTTTGTTAATCTGCCTGTCTTTCTCATTTAGAGTTGCAGACTCTATGTTTTCTCAGGATGAAAATTCATTTTTCAGTTTGCTCGAAAACAGAGCTTATAAAGGAAGCTTAACACTCTTGCATCAAAACTGCTGAGGCTAAAACATCTTGTGTTTTGCTGTATTTCTGTCTTCAGCACACAGTGGTGTCCAGGCACCCAAAAAGGCACCACACACAGAGGTGAACCTCTTCCTGAGCAGCCTCTTACTTGCTCTCCTACCTTGCATTTATCATATGCATAGAAAAACACAAGAATTTTAACTCAGGGGTATGTAACCAGTTACTTGATGTAACTATCGAAATCTTTCCATAATATCATGACATTAAGCTGCTCCTGACATGCAGAAAAAAACTGCTTAAAGTGTCAGTTCCCAGTCCCACACAAGCTTAGGAACAGCAAGAGAGGGCACATGCTCTGGCCACCTGTGCTGCAAAGGGTCTTGGTGGGGTCTCACTGCACACTCCCAAAGTCTTCCCAAAGTGCCAGTATGGGAACTATTTCCCCCTGAGATTATTCAGACTCAATCTTTCTGCTTAAACCTCCCATCTGGGAAAAACTTTACGGCCAAAATCTGCTTTGAGCAACCTGGTCTAGTGAGAGATGCCCATGGCAGGGGGGTAGGAACTAGATGGTCTTTAATGTCCCTTCCAACCCAAAACCATTCCATGATTCTGTGATAAAGCAGAATCAGAGTTTCCAGGTTTTACAATGCTGCTGCAGAGTGGTGGAAGGCAGCACCAAACCCCTCTGCTGATCACAACAAGCAGGTGCCTTTGTTTGTGACTTGAAATTCCTTCCCCCTCCCTCCCTTGCAAACACTTCAGAAGTAAGTCTGCCTCTTCAAACCCGACTTAAAAGGATTATCCTCAGAGCTGGAGACAGGCAGGAGAGCTGAGCCCCAGCTTTCAGCTGCCCCAGCAGGGGGTGAGAGCCAGAACTGCAGTGTACTTAAGCAGACTTCCCATTTTGATACAAACAATAAAGAGAAAGCAGATACAGAAATTTTTATTTACACAGATCAGATCCAGATATGAAGCTATCTAAATATGAATAGGCAGCTGAAGAATCTAAGAAAATAAGAAGAAAATAAGGACAGATGAGAAGATCATAAAGGGCTAGGCCTCCTCTGCAATGTGAATTTACATATTTTGTAGTTTTGCTCCACTAGGACCAATGAATGGTGCAAAGGACAGCTCATTTACATTCTCCTGTTTTATCAGTGTCTCACAGATTTTTCCTTTTTGTAATAGTTGTTGCCCATTAATTTTAAAATATTTCAAACAAAATCCAACCAGCAAACCCTTAGCCATTTGAAAGCCTTAAAACTAGGGGAAGTGCCAAATCTAGAAGTCTCATGGAGTGACACCAATGCAGAAGAACAAGCTACATTAAAGTTTATGTGCTCCTGCTTTCTCATCTGCCTCTAATAATCCCAGTTATGCATCTGACACACAGTGCTTTATTCTGCAGCTCCAAGGCAGAGCAGAAGAGCTTCCCAAAGAGGAGTGCCATCAGCCAACATCCTCATCTAACTGAGTTATCAAGTCAGGTCTCTGAAAGGGGGCAAAATTCGGGGCAAATGGGTTGGATGTCATAGTGGAGGATTTGCATGTAGCAACAAACACTCTTTTTCTTTTAGAGACCACTATAGAGAGGTTAATCATCTAAGCCACTCTGTCTCTTCTGAAGTAAAATTTCTTCTGCCTTCCAACCTTCCCTCCTTTCTTTGTCCGGACCCTCACCTCCTGAGATCCTGAGTGGTTGCCTCACCTCATCAAAAGGAGAGGAAACCTTTCCCCCTCCTTTCAATGTTGTTCCTATCAGAATGGTGGCATTCCCTATCTTTTGGATTTGTTTGTCAGGGGCTTGCTCAGCCAAGGCCCCCAGGGATACACACTGTTATCTCTGGGGTCTCTCTGTATCTCTTCTGAATTTATGCATCTTGTATTACTGGATTTCCTGTGGGAAACTTCTCCCTGCATTTTCCAAAGGGCTGGGAAACCCAGTCACTAAGGCTTACATTTGTCCTTAGAATATCCCTCTATTAAAGAGTATTCCTCTATTAAAAATATCCACCTAAAGCTTTTTATACTCCCTTATAGGTCATCCAGCTCATATGTCAAGCAGGAATTCTTCTACTCTCTCCCTCACCCTCTTGAAGAATTAAAATCAAAGCTTCAGATACAGGTGGAAACCAATCCCAACTTTCCTTCTGCCCCACTCTCCATCCTGAGAAGGATTCAAAGCTGGAAAAATTCTCATGAGAACTGGGCCAGTAACAGCCAAGACCCTGTGTGAGCTGAGCTGGCTGCATCCTGTGAGTCTGACATGCCATGATTTACAGAGGAACATTTTCCCCTGTAAAAGGGAACATTTTCCCTTCTCTGTCCCTTATCATACTTCCAGGACTACATTACAATACCTGAGTGCCTCTCAGTCCATAATACATTTAATCCTAATGACATCTCTGTGAGGGATGGAGGTGCCATAATTTTCATTTCATAGATGGGTAACTGGGGCACATTACAGACTCTGTTCTTGTCTAGGGGTTTTATTGGCAGGTAAGATTCCAGGTGGAGCCTGCTACAGCAGAATAAGGATATCCACAGAGAGGATTATATCAGTGTTAAGGATATTAGAAAATTCCTCAGTGTAGTCACATACCCATATACAGTAGCAAAGTAGTCTTCCAAAATATAGAGTGGATATTTGGGATTTTTTTTTTCCCAACAAAAAAAATAATGTGATAGTGGGAAAAATTATTTAGAGGAAGAAAAAAAAAAATCAGAGTTTTCCAAAATGCCTAGTTTAAAAAGCCCTGTCATAGCTTGATGATTGATGGCCCTAACTTCTGCAGATTCCTCCACCCTAAAGGTCTCACACTCTTTCAAAGGATGGTCCCTTTAGTCCCATTAGGGTCTACCGATCTTTGCTGGCAGATATTCTCCTATTCTGGTCCAAGCCAGATTTAGGCTTTGGCCAGAGATAGGGAAAATCTTCAAAGCTAATAGTGCTGGCATTAGCCCTTCATAATCCTCCCCAGTATGAATATTACATTTGCTGTTTTCCATCAGATGCTACCACTGCTGGCTCAAATGGTTTATTAAAACTGTTTTCCACTGGACCTGCTTGGTCATGCACCATTTCCTGGGCAATTTTGGGACAGAGATTGTCTTGTTCCTCTAACCTGATATTACCTTATTCTGTTCCAACCCAAATGAATGTGCACTTATTTTACTTTTGACTCCATATCTGTAAAAGCATCCTCCCGGAAAACTGCTACAGATTATTTAATAAAATTTCAAGACCAAGGCAGAGAAGCTTCTGGGTTTTCTTAAAGATGTGTGATTTGAAAGAATTTTAATCACTTCCTACCAATTTTCCTAGACAGGGTCCTGCAAAATGCTTTGCTAGTGAGCATCACATTAAGCACACCATCATATAGTTTATATAAACAATTACAGCTCCAAATTAATCAGAAACACAAGACTTTCTGAATGCTTTCTTTGAAGCAGTGTCTGAGAAAAAAAGACACAAACTTTAAGCTTCTCTGTTACTCAAAAGACTAAGTTAGGAATGCTGTCATTATCATCACTCATGATCACAAGATTTGGTTCTGTATTGTTTCTCTTTTCAAATTAAAAAAAAATTTGAAATAAATTTGAGAAGGGTTGAGTAGTAGATTATAACTACCCGAAGCAGAAATCTGACAAAGAATTAAAATTCATTTTGGGGTTACTAAAAGCAGCCTAGCTAAATCTGTTGTCTCAATATTTTCTAATTTTTTTCAGGAAATAGAAGTATGTCAGATCCCCATTTTCTGAAAGCAAAATATCTTTTTCTTGAACAAATGTATGAATGCATACCTTGTTCATGTTACCTATATTTAATTCAACTACTTATTCTAAATATCTGATTCAGGTAGGAAAAAAATATTTATACTTAGAAATATGCTGTAGCTTGAGGAAAACAATTGAAATAGGCTTATATTAATAATTATTAATGGTATGGTGTGTGTGTATATATATAAATAAATATATATATACATATGTACCATCCATAATGCTATGGATTATATGGTATATAATCCAAGGAAAATACCTTTATAGCCAATCCTTATTTATTAAAAAACTAAACCACAAGGCATCAAAGGCTAAGAGTCCAAACCAATATTTGTTACACTTATATAGATATCTTTCTTACAGAATTTTTTTTCCCTTAAATAAGTGTCAGTAATAAAAAAATCTCACTGGACACCAGATTTTCTGAACTTTTTGTCACACCTGAAGTGATTTTCGTGTTACAGACAAAAAAGAAAACTCAGAAATGTTTCATGTAGCCTCTTATTTCATCACAAGCATTTCTCATAGCCCCAGCAGCTAAGTAAAAACCCCTTTAGCATCAGTGTTCTTCATCAGACTCCTACACACATGTTGCAATTTGGTTTTCTGCAGGAATCTCATATATTCTCTCAATTATTTCTCTGTAAGTAAACTAAGTTTTGACACTTACACCAATACCTTACATGAGCCCACTGGATAAATAAAGCTGACTAGGTGTTCCAGAAAGCAAAATTAAAAATTATTGAGTCACAAAGCACCTGGATATTTTAGATAAAATGGAGGGGGTTTTATGAATAGAGCTTTGCTCAGTTTTGCACACTGTCTTTATTTTTAGGTGCTGCAATGTGTCTTTTACACTCTTACAGGGAACTTCCATCCCCAGGAAGGACACAATAGAAACCCAGTACTTAATATAAGCACAGCCAGGCTATTTCTAAACCTCCAAGTTAGATAGGGAAGTAGTAATTAGAAGTAATAATTCAAAGTGATGCAAGCAATGCCAGAGTGGGAGAGTTTCCTTGCCACCCATTTAGACATTTTCAACACACAAGTTTACTACCAGTCCAGTTTTGTTAGCTTGGATATTTTAATAAACCTAGAGAACCAAAACAAAAGCAAAAGTTCTGTGTTTCATCATTGCTTTGTGTAAAGGCAATGTCAAAACAGAGGATTTCCAGGATAAAAAAAATATATATAAGCAAACTCAAAGAAGTTTGGCAAAGGAACTTAGATACAATTAAAACAATATAATT
>VXBC01001455.1:212257-225278 GCA_013399945.1 Ploceus nigricollis | reverse complement strand
CATTTCCCCTGGGGTCTCTCAAAATTTTAGAGGACACAGCCTCCTTTTTATCCTAATTTCCTGGGCACATTTCCCTCTCCCTTTCGCCACTGGCTGAGGTACTTGAGAGGTACAGACTTTACTGAAACGCCTAATACATAAGACCCCCTTCTAATGCATTCTCCCCCGGCCCTTGTGCTAGTGNTTACCTGTGCTACCCTCCATGGGTTCCCTCTCAGGTTTACTCCTCGAAGATCCCCTTTTATTCACCGGTGAAATTTTCAGTGGTCCTTCGCTGTGGACTCACGGACCTTCCTGGTCTGCCACTTGTCTGTCTCCTGGACAGTCTTGGGAACTCCATCTATCACCCGGTGCCAGCTGCCACCAAGGGGAGCTGATCACCAAAACTGAGTGAGGCGTGCCTTCAGCTCTGCTCACTGCCCACCGCCCCCAGATGGCAGAAATATCCTCGACAAAAACCCCCAAATTGTCAGGAAAATTACTCCACAAACACCACAGGTTTATGTCCAAAAAGGAGACAGAGGAGTCCTGTAACTTTATTCGAATAAAGGGAGAGGCCATGGGACATTTCCCCTGGGGTCTCTCAAAATTTTAGAGGACACAGCCTCCTTTTTATCCTAATTTCCTGGGCACATTTCCCTCTCCCTTTCGCCACTGGCTGAGGTACTTGAGAGGTACAGACTTTACTGAAACGCCTAATACATAAGACCCCCTTCTAATGCATTCTCCCCCGGCCCTTGTGCTAGTGTCAATCAGTGGAATTCCTATGGAATTTATGGTTGTTCCCATTGTTTCTTTCATCTCTCAGTATCCAATTTTATTTATCAGCAGACTTACAGTTTATTTGTAAAAACAAATCTCTCTCATTCCATTTATCAATCAGTGGAATCTTTCCCATTGTTTCTTTTAGCTCTCTCAGTGCTAGTTTTATCTATTAGCAGACTCAACATTTGTTTATAAAGACAGATTTCTCATTCCTTTCATAAGTATCACTCTTCTGAACTACACCTAATCCCAGTTTGTGCAATTCAAGAAGCCAGGGGCCATTGCTGGTCACCAGGATGGATGAAGCTACCTTTTTTTTTGGAAGACACGCGGCAAACAGCCATCCTTAAGTGCCATTGTGTACTTGTGTTATAAACCCTGGGGGTCTCCCTGAGCAGAAGGGATCCCACCTGTGATCAGCATTCTAGTGAATAAGAGATCCCACATGTGATCAACCTTCTGCCACCAGAGAACACCTGGCAGGAGGAGACACCAATGTATCCTGGCAAGAGAGATGGAAATCTGGCAAAAGCCATGCAGTCTTGGACATAGCTGGCCAGAATAGGACATTTTGGAGTGCTCCATGATTCGCTCTCTGTCCCTGCATCTGCATTTCCTTCCACAGTCCATGATTCAGTTGGGATGCAGTAGAGATGTGGTCACAGTGCTAACAGGTGACCCAACAGCACATCCCCATTCTCAGCATGGATGCAGTTGGGGCTTATGGAGTTTCAACAATGTTTTCCAATAAAACAATTTGTACTTTAGGTTTTTCCCTTCTTGGTATTGGGAGCAAGCTGGCACTTGACTTTCCAGAGATGGAAATAACTTCTAGAGCCAGCAGAATGCCAGCAAATGGCCAGGAGAGAGGAATCCTCTGCAGTTGTAGGAGTTACTTGCAAACACAGGCTCTACGTCCTGCAGGGAAATGCAGCTTGCTCTGAATGAGGATGAGACCCAAACCCACTCCTCTTCTCATGGCTGACCTTCAAGAGCTTATCATCTTTCCCGGGAAGAACTTGATTTGTTGCTTTTGCGGGTTTTTTGTTTGTTTGTTTGTTTGGGGTTTTGCATGTTTTGTTTTCTTTGGTTTGTTTTGGGGTTTGGTTTGGGTTTCTTTCAGTGATACAATCTGAAACCAAAAGCAGTTAAGAAATGCTCTTAAGAGGGGCATTAGAAAGGTGATAACAAAACCTTATGAAGCAATTCCAGCTGGTTTGGTTCATTTTACAAAGTTTCTTTAAGCCTGGAGCTTTCCACCCAAAATCTCCCAGTTTAACAACTGCATAAGCTAGATGCTGAGATACCCTTATTTTCATCCCATGAGCTGCCAAACACCCCTTGTTGCACTGTTATAATCCTCAGGCACAGAGCTTTCTGTGAGCAGGATTTAGCTGTCGGCTGCTCCTTCGTCTGGGAGACAGGCTTGGGCTCTGCTTCCAGAAGAGGGCTTCTGAAACACCCATTTGCTGCACAGCTCTTTGGCCAGAGATCCCAGGAGCACTGATTGCAGGCAGCTGTTGCTACGGTTGTGCAAATGTATCCCCTAAGAAGCCAAGCACTGTGGGAGGGACTCATTTATTCCTGCAGGATGCTGGGTGAGGGCAGCAGCTTGGCCCCAGTGCTGGCAAGGAGCTCTGCTCCAGCATCCCTTGCAACAGGCAGGCATTGTCCATACTGCCAGTTTTCTTGAGGATGCTCCTGACAAGAGCATGGAGACAAAAGATTCTATTTATTTCAGAGGCTGACAGCTGCTGGAGGATGAGTGCAAGTTGTAAGAGTGGGTTGCAGGGCATGGAGTGGTGACCTTGTTGCCCTCCCAGTACATGATCTGAGTACTGACCGGTGCCCCCTTTTAATGGAGTGGAGCCAGGCTACTGCAGAAAACTGAAATCAACAGGCTGGTGCCCAAGCCTGCTGCACTGCTTCCTTCTGCCTCTCTCATTCCCACTCTCCACTGGGCATGGACACCCATCCAGATACACCATGCAGAACTATGAGTGCAGAGCTGAACCATTGCACACAAACCCAGTGCAGGGCCAGTAGATCCAGGCATGCTGCCTCTGCAGACCCAGCGTACCACACCCAGACTTTGAATCTTTGAGTCATCAGGGTTGGCTCAAAGGGCATGTAGTACCAGCATGATCAGGCTTCCTTGGCAGCTGAGTGTAGTCCACAGCCTGCCCACATCAGCTGTGTAGGTGGCCACAATCAGGGACTCCAGGCTGGCACTGAGGACCTCAGCACCATGAGTCTTGGAAGCATTCAAGGCCAGTTTCGATGGGACTTTGAACAACCTGGTTTAGTGGAAGGTATCCCTGCCCATGGCCGGGCAGTTGGAACTGGATGGTCTTTAAGATCTCTCTAACCCAATGCATTCTGTGATTCTGCAATGAACTTGCAAACCCTCCTGGCAAGTGCAGTATGAATCTGACTCACTTTGGGGCTGTTGTGATAACAAAAATCTCTTTCTGCGGGTTGCAGTTTTCTCTATTTCAGGCTGAATTAACAAATTTTGGGTTAGGAGCACTTTGATGGGACATGATCCCTGCTTAGACTTGGCCAGAGAAGTTCTCCATGTGCTTTGAAACCCGTAGCTCCTTCGGAACCCATGGCTTACTTGGAGCCCATGGCATATTTGTGCTGTCTGTGATATGGCCATTTTCTTGTCCAGAGAGGGATCTACAGCTCACAGCAAGACTCAGCATAAGAAACCCACCACTTCGTTTTTGCTTCTTTGAAGCAAAGAAGCTATGAGCTTCTTTGAAGGAATCTAGCCCAGGAAACCAATTGACCTGTGGAAATAAAAAAAAAAAAACCAACTCATCAAATACACGTTGATGTGTCTTTGCTGAGTCTCATACAGCCATGGAGATGTCAGATGCTAGGTCCTGGACCATGCAAAGTTGCTGCACCCCTGCTCAACAGGTGCACTGCAGAGTCCAGGACCATCTTATGAATGCTTCATCCAGAGCCAAATCTCACCTCTAGACAACCATAGAGAAACCTTCCTGAATCTGGACTCATCAGAAAGTGCAAGATTTAGGGTCTGCATATTGCATTCCTTCTTGCCAGGGACCCTTTGATTTTAATTTTGGTTTGAAGCAGTCTCCACTTTCCATAACAATGTAGACAGTGCAGCAGCTGATCTCAGCCCAGCCCAGAATTATCTGCCTGTTTTCAGATAACAGAACTGATGCATCTGCAATGACTTGCATGATGCCCTTAACCCTGCTCTTACAGCCCTTGTCTGCCTTGAAAGAGCTCTGTGTAAGGGCTTAAGCCATTTTATCGCAATTTAGCATATGCCATTGGGCTATAGCTGGCGATGGAGAGAGATGGGGAAGACTGATTCAGTTATCAGAATCCAAATTTATTGTGGGATACAAACGCTTATATACTATTTTAGGGAGCCTAGTAATGTTTACTACAATGATTAGGTTAAAATCACATACACAAACTTATGCATATCACAACAGCTCTTGCTTGCAGAGTTTAATGAGATTTTCTTTTTCCGGTTACCTGTCTGATTGAATCTTCTTGCAATCTAGATCTAATTTTCAAAGTTCCGTTTGCTTTTGCCAAGGCATCCTGTAATCAAATCTCTTATGTTAACCAGATCCAAAGTCCATCATCTGTCTTGTGTCTCCCAACATCCCAACATCTCCCCCTTTCCTTTCAACTAAAAACACTCCTTTAATGGCCTTAATAGTTAATCTATGCACAGATTGAAAGGTATCATGATTAATACAATTATTATCAAAATCATCACATACATACCTATCCTAAGAAGAATCTTTTAGTTAAAAAACTCCAACCCGAAAAGGCTCAGGCTTGATCTTTATAAACTAAAACATTCCTGATGGCAGCCACAGGGGTGGAGGCATTACTGGACTTCAAAAGGCTGCCAGAAGTATAATTGCAGCAAAAGGTTTGATTCTTTTACACGGGGTGATAGAGAGAAACATTTTTAGACTGATTTCTTTCCATGTATTTAAAATCAACATAAAAATCCAATTTCACAGAACCCAGGAACTCTAATTCTTGGGATTCCTAGGGTGTTTCAGGAGGGTAAGGGATCAAATTTGATGTGATTTGATTTGCTTTCAAAATTTTTAGTGTAAATATTAGTATAAAGTTCTGGAGGAGCTATATCCAGACCTGCAGAAGGAGGAGATGAGGATTATGTCTGTTTGCAACCTCAAACCTGTTTGCAACTCAAACCTGCCCATTTCTTCTGAGCAGTGGGACTGGTGGTGGTGGTGGACTTGGTCTGGGGACCTGACATGACTTTTGGAACACACTAATAGAGCTCTGTGGAAAATTTCCAGCCACTGGTGGCCCACAAAGTGTTGGTGTCCAGACAGTGGTATGGAGCTGTTCCTCCTCACCAAATTACAGACCATAAATAATCAGGTGCCTGCCTAAGGCTGGAATTTGTTTGGATGCAGATTTAACTGTACATTTTATGGAACCTTCCTGTCTCTTTGGTCCCATCCACAGTAACTTTCAGACTGACAGTCCATTCTCACACAGGAATGGGCCCCTTTCCCACAGAGCACCAAAAGGTTTCAAAAGGACAAAACCCCCCCAAATCTTAAAATTGAGTGAAAGTCACTGAGTGCAAATTTTGCTCTGGGGAAAAAAAAAAAGTTGAATTGCAAATGAATTGAGGAAGAAATTAATAATTATATAATTGTGAGATAAAGCATGGATTTGGTCCAGAACTACTCCTTCACTTTGCAGAATGTACTTTGAGCTTTGCACAGTATGATAAAAAGAGAATTAGGCACTGAAGTTTTGCAGCAGACCTGATGACCTGGCTCCTAGGTGCAGTAAAATTGTGTTTATTTATCATGTGGATCCTTGAGCTACAGTTCATGTTCTGTGCAGTTCTTGAGAGTTATAAAATCTGTGTCTGTGGCATTTGAAAACGAAGCGTAAGCAGCAGGTCGAGGGAGGGGATTTTCTCACTCTGTTCCACTTTTCTGAGACTCCAGTTGGAGCGGGTCCAGAGGAGACCTCGGAGATGATTCAAGGGCTGGAGCCCCTCTCTTCTGGAGACAGGCTGGGAGAGCTGGGGGTGTTCAGCCTGGAAAAGAGAAGGCTCTGGGCAGACCTTAGAGTCTCTTCCAGTGCTATAGGAGCTCCAAGGGAGCTGGAGAGGGATTTTGGACAAGGGCCTGGAGGGACAGGACAAGGGGGAATGGCTTCCCACTGACAGAGGGCAGAGTTAGATAGAATATTGGGAAGAAATTCTTGGCTGTGATGGTGGTGAGGCCCTGGCACAAGCTGCCCTGAGAAACTGTGACTGCCACATCCTTGGAGGTGTCCAAGGCCAGACTTGAGGGGACTTTTATGATTCCATTAAGTGTGGCACCAGGGGTGAGCAGTGGTTCTTTCTGACCTGCATGATCCATTACAGGTTAGACCTGTTGCTTTGCTGAGAGCTGCAGTTTTTTTCCCACTGCAAAATTCTTAGTGCCTACCCAGGTGCTTGCTGCAGTGTCTCTACTTATAGGAAGACATGCAACCCCATTTCAGGTTTAAGGAGATTTAGGATCCTGATAGATTATTGCACTTTTTCTCCCCTTAGGAATTATTGGTACCATCATGACAGTGTTCTAAAAAAGGGCAAGGATTTGCCTTTCCATGCAAAGCTTTGTAATCTGGGTGATTTATCACGAAAAAAAATGCTACAAACATGATCTACTTATGTATCCTTAAGTGAAAGCAAACAGGAGGTACATGAAGTCTTAGATGAGAGCATCCTATTCCATGTCTCTGACAGGCCTTAGCTGAGAGAAGGTGGAGAGAGCAGGTATCAGGTGACTCCCAAATGTGGAAAAGATGTCTCAGAGCATGAGGCTGTGGATGTATCTTTATGACAGCTGAAGCTGAAGCTGAGCAGGGCATCTCCATCCTCATATCTTCCAGCCCTGGGTGGAAAATCTGAAATGAAGACCCAAAGTAGAACAAAATATACAAAACATTATGTAATCCATGGGCTGGGGAAGGCAAAGGACTTGGATGAATCTTTGGGTTTTCTTCAGCTCAGTCTTTCCCCTCAAAAGTAGTACCAAGGGTTCCAGAGGGACAGATGGAGAGGACACAGCTCTTCCCAGGCGCACATCTGCTTTACCAAGTGGCAGCTTGGTGGCCATCATCACTTTCCAGTATCTGCAGACACACAGTGTTAGGCTTGGGTGGGATTTTATGCACCAAGTGATGTTTCTTTGCACAAATACTTTTGTTCTCATGTTTCTATGCCAAAACACAGGGTATAAGGGAGGTGGGAGATAGTGGTCAAAGCTGGCACTAATTGGAGAAAATCCCAAGTCATGGAAGTGATAGAGAATGAAATAGAGCATTCTTATAAAATTCATTATGACACTGAGATGAAAGAACTGAAAATCCTCTGGAGTCCAAGATTAGAAGTGGAGGAAAGGGTCTAAAATCAATAATAAAAAACTCACTAAAGAGTAAAATCTTATCTATGGGTATAAATCATGGACACAATTAAGATGGGGAATCATTAACTCAAGATAAAGCTATTGGGGACTGTACAGACTAGACACAGGACCCTTTTTGCTGCCATTGCAAAATATCACGTGTCATCAGGGGGTTTTTGGGGTAAAACAAGGCCGTTATCATTGCAGAGATCAGTCTGACTCCAGAGAAAAGCAAGACAGCAAAGGAATAGAAAGCTGATCCATGAGAACACTGTGAATGGAGTGAGATTCATCAGTCTTTTGGGAAGAAGGGGACACGGTGGCCTTTGGAGAAATTGGTGGTTGCTACAAGGGAGGTGCTTGGTGTCTTTTTCAGGTTCCTGGGGCAGATAGAAAAGAAACCACCTCTGCATCAGAGGTGCCTTCACAATGATAAATTCAGCAGCAAACCAGTGGAGGCTCCATCCCAGAACCAAAATGCCTCTCCAAATGAACCATTGCTCCCAAAGTCCACCTAATCCAACTATCAAGTCACTGCTGGCTTTTCTTTCAGCACAGTGCTGTACAGCTGCCTTCATCGCCCTCTTCTTCACTCGTTTTTGGCTGGTCAGCGCCCTCTATGCTGCATGGTGGTTAATAGACAGGGAGAAACCCACCAAGGGTGGGCGACGGATCCACGTCCTCCGTAACTGCATCGTTTGGAGGTACATGAGGGACTATTTCCCCATCACGGTAAGTGCCACCAGTCCATTGGCTCTTCAGTGTTTCAGGGACCAGTCCTTGGAGTCTGGATACAGTCTGGGGCCAGCAGTCATGGCATGGGGTGCTGGGAGCTTGGTGTTGAAGGATAATCTTCCCAGATTACTCAGACACAGTAAGAAATGGGGATTACCATTTTTACAAACCACATCCTTCAATCATCTGGCTTTTCCATACCTATTTAATCTTGCTGCATTCCAGCTGTTAGGGAATTCTCACCTTTGATTTCCATGTCTATATTGCTGCCCTTCAGGTTGCTCAGAATTTACCCAGTGGGCATAGGGCCAAGTTTTAACCAAAATCCAAGAGATCCTGGGTGGTCTGCAATGTCAGTATCCCATTCTGCTGATGAGGGAGAAGGATGGGTAAAGCTGGGGGTACACTGGGCAGTCGCAGAGAGCTGCTGTTCTCTTGAGAGGGATTTCTGTGACATTCCCTGATTTACTTAATGCGTGTGGCTGGCCTTTGCCTTTACTCTTTTATCTGGTGTCCCCTTGGCATGGTGTGGATGCATGGAGCAGCAGCAAGTCCTGCCTCAGAGCCATCACAAGTTGGTACAAATCTGAGCAATGCAGGAGAAGAGCTCATGGGCTGTGCAAGGAAGAGAGCTTCAAGGATAGACCAGGCAATGGGAATTTCTAAGATAATTCCTTTAGGAATACATTGCCTGTTGAGAGAACTCAGATGGGATGCACCCAGCTGATCAGAGATCACCTGTAGTCAGAAGCTGAGTGCTGTAGTCCAGGATAATGAAGTTGGGAGCCCAAAAAGCCAAAGAACCCACCAGCCTAAAGGAAAAAATAAGAACCCAGCCTGAAAGTCTATCCTGCATGGAGTAGGGCCTGGGATGACAGTCCATCCTGCATGGAATAGGGCCTGGGATAAGGATTAGGGGGAGCCAGAGCAAAATGAGGACCAGAGATGACATGCCCATCAGCTTTGCTGCTCAAACAGAAATAACACTATTTTCTGTTCTCATAAGATCACACCTGGAATACTGTGCACAGTTCTGGAGCCCCCATCACAAGAAGGTTAAATGGCACTTCTGGGGCAAGTCCAGAGGAGGCCACAAAGTCAGTAAGGGGACTGAAGCACCTGCCATATGGAGACAGCTGAGAAAGCTGGGGCTGTTTATCCTGGAGAACGTTGTGTGGATACCACACAGCGTCTTCCAGTATCTGAAGGGGCCCTACAGGGAAGATGGAGAGAGACTTTTCATCAGGAACTGTAGTGATGGAACAAGGGGGAATGCGTTCAAACTGTAAGAGAGTAGATTTAGATGGGATATTGGGAAAAAATTCTTGGCTGTGAGGCCAAGACCAGTTCTTGGGTGGTGAGGCCATGGTACAGGTTGCCCAGAGAAGCTTTGGCTGCCCCATCCCTGAAAGTGTCCAGGGCCAGGTTGGACAGGGCTTGGAGCAACCTGGTATAGTGGAAGGTGTCCCTTTCCATGGCAGGGAGTGGAATTTTAACATCCCTTTGATACTGAAATCAGTCAGAAAATAAACTTTCTAACGCAATTTGAAGTGATAGAAAGCAGGCATTCTTTATCTGTGCAGGACACGTTGCAAGGATGTCTTGTTTAATCCAATGTGTGTGGTAAGGTTTTACAACATTATAATCATATATATTCATTAACGGATGTCTCCTAGCTAATACATAAATATCACTTTTGCTAGACCTAATTTGCATGCAACTGCCTCCTACTGGAAATCATTTTATGATCCTGGAGGGTCCTCTAAAGGGATCTCTGGTGGTCCTATTCAGTGAATATTTCAATTTTAAAGATGACCTTTCTTTGAACTTTTTCTTTGGGCATGTGCTGTTGCTTCTTGTTACTTAACTTGCAAAAAACCCACTGTAGCCCTCTTTATATGTTCTTCCACTGGTAAGCGACATTTATTATCCAGTGTGCATACCTTTACATCCTTTTATCTTTTTTTGCTAGTTAGTCTTTAAGCTCTATTCAACAGCTTCAGAGGAACTGAAAATTTCTATTCTCTATGTTATTTATCACATTGCAACCCAAACCACAGAGTAATAAATTATTTATGTGATTGCAGCAATTATATGCAATATATATTCTGTAAATTATTTGTGCCTGTAAGCCACCACTTGTGAAGTGTTGAACCAACCTCTCTGCTGAAATTTAGCTGCCAGCTCAGCCCAGCAATGACTCTTCTCCTGTTCCTTTCTAAAGAATATGGAGCCCCATTCCTGAATGCCTCACTGCGTTCTGTGTCTGTCCTTTCTTGTAGGAGGACCACTAAGACCAGTAGAGGGAGCATGGTATGGGGTTTGGCTGTAGCTCTCTGGGTGACGGCCAGAGGGCTCCATGGAACTTTTCTCCCCACTTCTCTGGAAGAAAACAGAGGAAGTTTCATAAAAGGACAGCAAAAAAATTTAAAAGAGATATAATATAGAGAGCATTATAACCAAGCAATCACATAATACTATTTCTCCAAAATATTTTCTCAGTCATAGAATTATGGAATAATGAAGTGTTTTGGGTTGGAAGAGACCTCAATGATCATATAATTCTAACCCCCGTACCATGGGCAGGGACACCTTCCACTAGACCAGGTTGCTCCAAACCCTGATCAACTTGGTCTTGAAAACTTTGAGGCATGGGACAGCCACAGCTTCTCTAGGCAGCCTGTGCCAGGGCTTCAGCATCCTCACAGCCAAGTTTCTGCCCAATATCCCATCTAACCCTGTTCTCTGTCAGTGGGAAGCCATTCCCCATTGTCCTGTTCCTCCAGGCCCTTGTCCAAAATCCCTCTCCAGCTCTCTTTGAGCCCCTTTAGCATGGGGCTAAAGCCACTGGCAGGGGCTCTAAGGTCTCATGGTTTCTTCCTCAGGCTGAGCAATCCCACTAGCCCAAAGTCCCAGAACAAGAGACACAAGGAAGTGACATCTGGGGACACAGACTGGGTTGGTATCCAGGACTCTGGACTGTATTTGTGTGTAGACAGAGTTTGTTAAGCCCTGGAGAATTAGGCATTCTGAGAAGATTAAGTATGACTCCTAATCCTACCAGATCCCAGCAGCAAATTTAGCATGGTCAAGTGTTTGGAGGCAGCAAATGCTGCCTTCTGTCTTTATTTTAGGAAACAGCTTTAAACACTGCTTTTAAGGGATCCCTGTGCATGTTTGTTGTCTTGGAAGCAAAGAGAGGTTGGGATGAGCATCTGTTTTCTGGGCAATGTAAATTTGCCGTGTGCTGCAGTACATGGAGCATGCCAGTGCTGAGCTGAGCCATGCCACTGCAGTGTGTGCAAGGCGCACCTTCTGCTGATACCACCCTTGCACAAGTACCACTTTGCTTTTGGATTTATCCCCCTTGGAACTGACTGCATTTTAACTAATGATTTGAGAATCAGAGTTAGGCAGGACCTGAATGAGCTTGAGTGTTTTGAAAAGTGGGATGAGTGAGAAATCAAGTCAGGGTCCAATGCATTGCCCAGGGAAGTTATTTCTGCTTAATTTCCCTGCATTTTAAACATATTCGAATCTGTTTATTTATTTATTCATTTATTTATTTTTAAATATGCCCTCATTACAGTCCTTCAATTGGCCTGGAATTGTTTCAAAATTGTGTGGATGTGGCACTTGGGAACATGGTTTAGCGGTGGCCTTGCCAGTGCTGGGGTAATGGTTGGACTTGATGGTCTCAGAGGGCTTTTATGACCTAAATGAATCTATGATTCTTTAATTCCAATACATGACCAAGCTGAGCTGCATTATAATGTTGTGGAAAATATACGAAAAGGTTTAAAATTAATCTGTTTGAGCTAGATTATGTCTGAACAGATAACCTGTGATGCCTGCTGTGTTGATGTTGCCTACAGAGTGATTTTGGATGCTGTGGACTGCTTTATCTATGCTATGTTCAAAAGCAGTCAGTAATCTGTCTGCTGCTGCCCAAACCCTATCTCCATTTTCATAATCCCTTCCTCATCATTTATCAATGCATCTTTACAATGAAGGATACACCCAGCTTAACAGTAAAAACAAATTCTGTCCCCAAGCCAAGTGAATGGACATCGCTGCTTTTTCTCCTCAGCCCCATCCCGTCCTGTCACCATCCTCCCTCATACAGCCATAGTGCTTTGGTAACCTCAGATGAGGAAAGTGAAATGGAGAAAGTGTAAGCATAAGCTTGACAATATAGATATTTTTACCACAGTCCTCAAAGAGAAGTCACCATCTTGCTGACTGAAAATTGGGGCTGGATGCTTGGCTTAGGCAAGACACCTCACCTTTGGATCACACAACTTGGGTTATGAGTCCGTTCTAGCAAATTAAGGTCTCA
Source organism: Ploceus nigricollis (assembly GCA_013399945.1). Lineage (NCBI taxonomy): Eukaryota > Metazoa > Chordata > Aves > Passeriformes > Ploceidae > Ploceus > Ploceus nigricollis. The sequence continues at coordinate 212,987 of VXBC01001455.1, read as the reverse complement.
GATAATTTCGGGGACTGTTGTGTTTTTTTAGGTTTCTCAGTGAATTTCTTCCCTTTGGTATCAGGGAGACACTGGAAGAGGTAGGGGGTGGCTTTTTGGATGAACAGTTAGCGATCAAGACACAAAAGGAAATCTCCTGGAATTCCAGTGGAGTTTTTGTGGGGATGGGAAGGTTTTGGCTGGGGGAGTGGGCTTTTCCGTTCAGTATTTTTCGGAAGTTGTGGCATGATGCCACCCACCACAAATTGTGAACTCGGACCCGAGACTTGGTGGGGGTGAGTCTTACCTTCCTGCCCTCCTTCCATAAAGGGAATTGAGGACAGCGGTCGCGCGGTGCCGAAGGAGTTTGTGTACTCGGCTCCAGGACTTTGCTACGCTGCAATTCGGCACTACGGTCGAATTTGCCTGCTTCCCCTGCTTCCGCCAGCTGCTCCTGGGTAGTGCTGAGATCGAACGCTGACCCTGAGTTTGCAAAAGGAGCAATTTCCTTCCTTCCCTCCCGGCGCCGGCTGAGGGGATCATGGCCCGCTCTCTCTCTGCCTCTTTAGAGCGGCCAGCGCCCCCTGCCGGCCGTGGTCATAACTACACCATAAGGAAAAATTGTAGTTGGCGGGTTGGAAGCTTCTGTTATTGCATTGTGGTATGTTCTGGCCTGATATATATATTCTAATAAAGAACTGTTACTCTTTTTTTTTTTTTTTTTTTTGTTTTAAAGCCATATAATTTTTAA
>VXBC01001455.1:183865-204666 GCA_013399945.1 Ploceus nigricollis | reverse complement strand
GCTGACAGTGGAAGCGGATCCGCTGAAGGTGTCGGTCCTTCCTGCACATGTGCCGGGAAGCTGCCGTAGAACTGGGTGTGCTGTGGCTTATGCCGCCGCCGCCCCCCACGGTGGAGGGGGGGAAGGAACCAGCGGTGGCTGTCCGTAAACGGATCATTCCCCGGCTGGCCACGGCGGAGGGGCTGGGGGCCACCTGCGCAGGGGGAAGGGCTCCTCCAAGTCCAGCTGGACGTGCCTACCGAGGTGGATTCACTTCCCCTTGGGGTCTAGCCCCGTATTGCTCTGGAAAGGATTGCCCAAACTGGTATTAGTCGAGGCACAGCCACATCTCCCTTAGGGAGTTCCTCCTATAGACGGTAGCCTAGAGCACCCCAGATTCGCAGATCCAGGGCAGTTTCCACATCTACGGGGAAACCATGAGTTTTGGCCCAACTTAAAAGCTTGTAGAGAGCATCTTCTGACACAGGAAGTCCCTTATGACGAATCATATGTCCCCACACTGTAAGGGTTACATGTTCCGGTATAGAAATTCGGTTGCCCATTTTGAAGGCAACTTTTCCCAACTACTGGAAGCCCACCCCGGCTCGCAGGCAGCGCTAAGTTGGGAAATCTGTTCCCCGCCCCAGCTCCTAGGCTATGAGGGCAAAAACGCAGTCCGGAAGGGACAAATCTTCTCCAGGAAGGCGCGGGGAAAGGTCGCTGTTACCTCTCCGGGGGAACAGAAGGTGTCCGGCTGCGAGCAGGCTGCGCAGTGCGCCGCGGGGTCCCAACGGAGTCCGAGGCATCCCCGCCCATCCTGCGACTCCATGAAGGGTTGCTGGATCTAATTTCTACGGGGGGTCAGCAGACCCCCTCGTTCTCAGTCCAGGCTGCGAACATGGCCGGGGTCTGGTGTCACCAGACCCCTGGTTCGTCAGTCTCGGCTGCACACACGTTCGGGGTTCACCAGATATTGTTGCAACGGGCCTCCGGCCGGGTAATAATTGATATATACTCCATGAATTTACAGAAGACTGATTATTATTTTTATTAAGAAACCCATTGCTTTTATAGACAGTCACAATACAGGTAGACCTAATTGGTCCTCTAATTAAAACACCATCACCATTGGCTAATTAGGAAACCACCCTTTGGTAAACAAATCTCTATAACACATTCCACATGTTCCATTACCAGGTGCAGCAAGTTAAGCTAAGAATTATTTCTCATTTTTTTCTCTGATCTTCTCACAGACTTTTTCCCAGAATGATGCCTGGGAAGGTTGTGTTTCTCTCTGTGGCCAGAGAGCTGCTGCCACATGTGCATTTCCCTAACACAGCTGACAGTGCATGGAGCAGGTCCCACCATGTCTCTTGGGGAGCTGGGGGAACTGGGGTAGAGTTTCACCCATGTCTTGGACCCACATTTGAGTAGTCAGAATAAAGGGAGTTTTCTGTTACAGAGTAATCACTGCAAGCCCTGAAAAACTGTAGTTATCAAGCTGTATTTCTTCATGATGAAGCATAAAATAGACCTTATCCTTCAAAATTTAGGTTTATTAAGTTCTTCCCTGAAAGAATTGTCGAGCCTTGGCGCAGGCTGTCCAGGGCAGTGGTGGAGTCCCCATTCCTGGAAACATTTAAAAGCTGGGGACATAGATTAGTGGTGGTCTTGGCAGTGCTGGGGGAGCATTTGGACTCCATGATCTTAGAGGGCTTTTCCAACCTAAACAATTTTATTTGTTAGGAAGGCCAAGATCACCCCACACCTGGTATCCAGAAGGCTTCATAACACTTTTGAGAATGAACCATTACTGCTGTCAGCAGCCAAGGCATCAGCCAGCATCCTCACCATGCCAAAGGGAATCTCAAGGAAGTCAACAAAAACATGGCTCAGCTTGGAGAGACAACCCTGAGCTGCTAACAGCTGCTTTCAGACCACAGGTCATACACATTAACTTGGCATTCCTCAGACACCTCTGAGATGAGAAACTGCTCTTATTTCACAAAAAAACCCTTGGGTTTTCTCATGCTCATGCACACACCAGCTTGATTGGACTCTTAAGTACTTTGACAATTATTATATGTTCAGTTCACTCATAAAGACTGGAATTGCGAACGCCATCCAGAGGGTGTGGAAAAGACAACAAGTGGATAGTCCCACTCCTTAGCACCTCAAACCCACTTCCATTAGGCAGTTCAGCTGGACAGCAGGAGGGGGAGGCTGTGCAGAGTCACATTATTAACTTTCCTGGAAGTTTGGGAATGGAGACTGACCTCTGCCAGATGGAGAGGGAAGGAGTGAGACAGTGAGAAGAATCCAGAAGGTAAGATGGACTTTCTGTATTGAAAAGTTTCCAGAGGGAAAAGGGTAGTGTAGAGTCTAGACCTACGGAATCTAGAGACTTTGCCTAAGTCTCTCCTCTGCTACGGATTTCCTTCTCAGTCTTGTACAAGTTCTCTGGTTTCTCTGTGAGTTTTGGCCAAATCATCCAGATGAGAGCAGGCTCTGTGACAAAACGAGGACCTTCTTTCCTCAGGGCTACTGCAGGGAACAGCTCTTGCAGAAACATTACCCAGATCCACCAAAACTTGAGGGACTCAACTGCTACCCTCCAGCTGCCCATGGCTTAGAGCAGGGTGTCAAAAATCACAGATTCAAAGACTGGGTGACATTGGAACAGAACTCTAGAAGTCAACATGCCACCCCACTGCTCAAGCAGGGCCACCCAGAGCCAGTTGCCCAGGACCATATCTTACCACAGAATCACAAAATGGTTTGGGTTGGAAGGGGCCTTAAAACTGGTCCTTGTTGGAACAAGGACACCTTCCACTAGACCAGGTTGCTCTAAGCCCCATCCAGCCTGGCCATGAACACCTCCAGGAATGGGGAAACCATAGCTTCTCTGGGCAACCTGTGCTGGGGCCTCACTATTCTTATAATAAAAAAATTTCTTCCTCGTAGCTAGTTTTAATCATCTCTCTCTTAGTTTAAAACCATTCTCCCTTGTCTTATCACTCCAAGCACTATCCTTTGTTCTTTCCTTTCCTGTCCTCCCTTCTCTTTCATTGGGATGAGCACCAAGACAGCAGCTGGATGTTTCTTAGGGAGTGTTTTTACAGATGTGTGGTGTCTTAGCACAGGCAAACTCTCCCATCAAGGCAATTTGACCGCTCAGTGGCTGCCCTCTTGCGTCGCCCTTCCCCCTTCTTGTCTCCCTGCACACACAGAGCCAGAAATGTAGCAGTTTCTAACACGCCTGAGCATCTTGCTTCCCTGTTTATAAATCAGTTGGGAGATGAAACGTTGTTTGGAAGCTGAAGATGAATGCAGGAAACATTGATGCAAGCTGAGATTACTCAAAAAAGAGCAGGGTGGCAGGGGCCTTGGGCACTTAGTGATTCAGCCATCTGCCTCTCTTCCTGCCTAGAGACCTCTGCACTTGGGCAGTAGTGGGACTTGGTTTGTCCATTCCCATGATTAGGAGCAGCTTGAATGGGCACATGTACAGTCAACAGTGCTTGCAGACAGGTGGAAAATGAGTCATGATGGAAGAAAGTAAAATACACTCTCATGATTAACCTGCAGTTCTGGCAGCTTCTAGGAAAACACATGCACCATTAACTGCACCCTGAGTGCAGATGGAATCAGGGTACTTAGAGGGGTGACACTTAAATTCATAGGGCTTTGGTTGTTCTTGAGCACAAATGCCTTTGAGTTGTCTGGAAAGGCATGGTGGCTCTATGATAACAGAATCACAAAATTGTTCAGGTTGGAAAAGCCCTCTAAGACCATTGAGTCCAACTGTTCCCCAGCACTATCACAAATGCCACTTAATCATGTCCCCAGGTGCCACATCTACATATTTTTGAACAATTTCAGGGATTGTGGTCTTACCACTTCCCTAGTCATTTTGTTTATGTCTGACCACCCTTTCAGTGACGAAACAATGTGATGACTAACCTTGGAAAGATTCATCCTTCCCTGCTTCTGTGAGCATCCTCAGCATCCACAGAAATGGTGCAGAGATTTCAGCATTCAGTTTTGCCTGCTTCTGCCTGGGCTGTGCACATGCTGACTGATATTGGCATGGCAAGGTCTTCTTGGTGCCAGAGCTGGAGGGTGGGTTTGTCACACCAGTTCCTCTCCCCTGGGCAGTCCATAACAAGTGCAATGGAGATCAAATCCCAGTTGTCCCTTATCTCCCTTTAACCATCCGCTCTTGTTCTGTGGTACCCATTCTCCCATGTAATATATCCCAGGCTTGAATATCGCTTTCAGATCGGCTGAGGATTTTAAGAAGCTGCTTAGTCAGCCCTCAAAGGCTGTCCATGAGCTGCACTGTATCTGCAATCCATGCTGCCCATCTCTAAAATGCTGGGCATAGGCATTCTCTGTTCTGTCCTGCCAAAGTTGCAGCAGCCTTGGGCAGACATCCACTGCTCTTTGATGTACCTGGGCACCCAACACAGGCACAAACATCTGCATCCATCAGGCTTTCCCCAGTAGCAAGGAAACCATCAGCTTGTCTGTTAGATATCTGGGAATTAGAATTCAATTTACCATGTGTGAAAACATCCTGGAATCACCTGGCACATGCTTCAGGACAGTATAAACCTTTGATCCACACCAAGTTGTTGGGTGGGACACATGCTTGTGCTGTGTAGTAGGTCTACCAGAGTGATTATGTACTCCCTCTGCTGTTCTGGTTGTGGGATCAAGAGGTACTGTGTGGAAGAAATCACCCTTTTCTCGCTTTCCCCCCATATTACAAAATGTATTGGAGGACATTTTAAACAAAGTTGGTTCCCAATAGCACCTAGACCAGTTCAAGGCAACATAATGAACTGTGCCATTAGAAAAGTCATTTTAGGCCAGTGGGTAGGAGGAGATGGAAATATGGGCAATGAAATACATCTGAGTGAAAAATGGGTGAGTTTTTCCAGTTAACCTTTTCCAATAGAAAGGCATGATGGGTGCAAGACACTCCCCTCCAGGAATACCTTATCTTCTCTTCATAGCCAGTATTCCACCCTGCTGAGCACTAACTCTGACCCCTTTTTGGCTTCATCTCTGTGTCTAGTTGGTGAAGACAGCAGAGCTGGACCCTCGACAGAACTACTTGGTGGGATTTCATCCCCATGGAGTCCTGTCAGCTGGAGCCTTTCTCAATTTCTGCACAGAGGCATCTGGCTTTTCCATACTCTTCCCAGGCATCACCCCCCACCTGATGATGCTTTCCCTGTGGTTTCGCATCCCGTTCTTCAGGGACTATGTGATGAGTGGAGGTAAGGAGCATGGGCCTCTGGCAAGCAGTGGTATGTATGAGTGCTTTTTTGAGGAACATAGAGTGAAGATGCATGGGGAAGAGGAGTCAAGGGTCTGTTTTCCCTCATCTGGGGCCGATTGGATCCCATTCATGGACACAGGTATTCGAGATTGGCAACTCAAAACCTCTAAAGAAAAATTGCCCTCCTCGCTGTTATCTCTGTTGTTCAACTCCATAAATGGTCTCTGTGCCCAGGGCATCACTGTGCAGGTGCTGTGTGCAAAATGCAGAGCAAATTGTGAACAGAAATGCTGAGAGCTGCAGGCCAGGATGTTCCTGTGTTTCTTTCCATAAAAATTATATTCAGGCTTGAAATTGTGAGGAAAAAGATGCTTCTTCTGAAGTATCTGCTGCTTCCAAGGAAGCAGCATCCAGGGACAGAGGATAAAAATAGCACCTCATGCTGCTGCAATGGAATGTGGCAGAGGGAAGATGTAGTGAAAAGGAATAGGAAAAGGGACAGGTAAAAATTAAACTGAGAGAGGTGAAAGGGAGTTTTGAGAGATTTTTGGACACTGGTAGGATGACCTCCGTCTCTCAGCAGTGGGCTTGGCAATGGTCACTTCTCTAGCTGAATGTGGGCAGAATTCAGTAGTCTAAACATAGGCATCCAGTTCCAACTGATGTACCCCAGGGCATCCATTACCGTGTTTTCCAGTGTCCATAAACTCTGGCTCCTGATGCCAGAGTATTTACATGGAGAGTGAGAAATCCAAAACAGTGAGATATATGAGGCACTTATGACCCAGGTGAAGGAAGGTTTAGTCACTGTAATGTCGGAGTTGGGTGCATAACTAATTTTCAGGTCAGTTGAATCCATTTCACAATGAGGTTTTAATGTGCAAATTATTTCACGCCCTGAAACAAGGATTTTTTTTTTAATTAAAAAAACTGTCAAAACAATGTTGCTTTGTCATTTCTGAATTGAAGATTCTATCTTATTCAAGTAAACAACACCAGAGGACCAAATCCTTCATCAAATTCCACTTTCAATTAGCACCATCCACTGAAATGTATGTGTGTTTTGACCTAAAGCAAATGTTTCTCTGATGTCAGAATTATTCAGAATTGGACACGGTCTCACTTGACAACAAATAGAAACAGATTTTTTCTAGGACTCAAGTGCAGCTAGTTCTGCATTTTTTTTTTTTTCCTAAATTTTTCCCTCACTTCTGAGCCAGACAGCAAATAGATAATTGTGTACTCATCCAGCAGAGCTGTGTCCACATCTAGCACCTTTTAAGGGAGTTGACCTGGGGTTTTCAGCTCTTAAAATAAAGTTTTTAGCACCTCTCCAGAGACGGATTATGGGGGGAAAAAGGTGCAGAGCAAACCACCGACAAGTGGGTTTTACTTTTAGTTTCTCTCTGCTCTCCAGGCCTCATCCCCTCTGACAAGGAGAGTGCATCCTATGTGCTGCAGAAGCCAGAGGGTGGGAACTTGCTGGCCATCATTGTTGGTGGGGCACAGGAGGCACTGGATGCCCGTCCAGGATCCTTCACCTTGCTGCTGAAGAACAGGAAGGGATTTGTGCGCCTGGCCATCCAGCATGGGTGATGAAGGGGGTGGGGTCCAGGGGTGCTGAGGGAGGGGTGCTTGGCTCTGTGGCTGGTTAATGGGGTGTTTCTGTTTTGGAGAAGAATGAAGGGGTTTTGGAATGGGCTTTGCTAATCATGACACCCTATTGGTTTTGATTCCCTGCAGCACCCCCCTGGTCCCTGCCTTTTCCTTTGGGGAGAATGATGTCTTTGATCAGGTGAAGAATCCCAAGGGCTCCTGGCTGCGGAGGATTCAGCATTGGCTCCAGCAGATCATGGGCATCTCCCTTCCCCTCTTCCATGCACGAGGCATCTTCCAGTACAGCTTTGGGCTGATACCCTACCGACGGCCCATCTGCACTGTGGGTGAGTCAATCCACAGAACTCTGGCATGATGCCAGACACACTCGGGCTGGCCAAACTGGGGAAACAGGTACAGTCCCTGGGTTGTATCATCTTCCTGCCAGGCTGAAGCCTCATGCCAGAGAGCACAAGCAGTGGTAGGCTAGAAATGTGCTGCAAAGCAGCATTCCAAACTGTTCATGTGTCTCACTGTTTTGGCAATCTGGTTTGATCTCATGACAGATCCCAGCCCATCTGGGCTGTGCAGGGAAAAGCCCCAGAGCAAATGTGGCCAACCTCATCACTCCTGTGAGATGCAGACAACCCCAACACCACAACGCAGTGACAAAAAACACTGCAATAGGGTTGCATTAAACGTCTTCCAAGGGAGTTTTACAAACACAAGTAGGACCAGCAGGTCAAGGGAGAGGATTCTGCTCCTCTGCCCCGCTCAGGTGAGACCCCCTCATGCAGTGCTGCCTCCAGCTGTAGGGCAAGAACATCAGAAGGATGGGGAGCTGCTGGAAACCACGGAGATGCTCCAAAGGCTTGGAGCATCTGGGAGACAGGCTGGGAGAGCTGAGGATATTCAGCCTGGAGAAGAGAAGGCTCTGGGGAGACCTTAGAGCCCCTGCCAGTGCCTGAAGGGCCTCCAAGAAAGGGGGAATTTGAAGGGCAAATTTGAAGGGAATTTGAAGGGGGATTTTGGACAAGGGCATGGAGTAACAGGATGGCAGGGTTAGATGGATATTGGGAAGAAATTCTTGGCTGTGAGGCCCTGGCACAGGTTGCCCAGAGAAACTGTGGCTGCCCCTCTTCTCTGGAAGTGTTCAAGGGCAGCTGGGACAGGGCTTAGAGCAACCTGGTCTAGTGGAGAGTGTCCCTATTCAAGGTAGGGGGGTTGTCAGAGCACACCTCTGGATCAGGGGTGGCTCTGTGAGGTGGGAAATTCCTTCTCCAGCCTGCATTTTCAAAAGGAGGACGCAGCAGCCTCTTGATGTCCGGTCTCAAAGTAATTTATTGTGTGTTATCTGAAAGGTTCTCTTCTTGAGCTGCTGCCCAGACAAAGGCGCACAACTCCCTCATGGTTGTTTATTATCTCTTATCTCTAAGTTCTTTCTTTGCCCTGCCGAGGTCTGTCTAGCAGGGTGGAAAAGGGAGCTCTGCCCCTCGGGAGGATGGCGCAAAGATTATATAGCAAAACTTACGTATACTGTGTTTACAAAATTGTACCAATATCTACCACCCGCGTTGAACTGTGTGTCCTCAGCACAACCCAATAGAAAAGTGCCAGCATCACCATGAAAGATAGAGGGCAAGAAGAAGGAGAAGAAAGACAAGACACGCCCAAGTTTCTCCATCTTGAAACTTTTCACCCCCCTGTACAGAATCAACAACCCCCCTGTACGGTGTTTAAAACCCCCCTGTACAGTACCTAAAAATTCTTCCCTCTATCTTGTAACTACCTCTACTACTTCTACTGTAATATCTAAACTTCTGTGATATCTTGTTCTTCCTGCAAGGTCGGTAAATCATTCCATGGCTCAAATTCAAAATCACAGCTGTTTCCAGCTGCTTGCCAGGGTCTCAGATACTTCTGACTCAGACTTGGAACATCCGAAAATGTCGGAGAAACATTTTGGGTTCCGACAAGGGGTGGAATGAGATGATCTTTATGTCACTCCCAAGCCAAACCATTCTGTGATTCTCTGAACACTCAAGCAGTTTGCAGCTTTGCTTACTGTCCTGTGCAGACACATCTGCAAATCCAAACCTATTTGCATGTGAGGAATATGAACCATTTTGACCAGAGACCATGTCCATGTGAGACCAGATTTCAAGAAAATCTTTGGTTTTGAGTAAGTTTTTCAACATCTCCATGCTTGGTCCACCAGTGTGGCTGATGCTCTGTGAATTAATTTAATTAAAAATGCTGTTTGGAATGGTTAGAGCTTACACCACTGATTAAGTTTGACAACCAGCAATTACTTCTAATTGTATTACAACCTGTTTGGATTGTCTCAATGGTTTTATAAGCTGTGTAGTATCACATGGGCTCTTCACTAATTGGATGAAGAACAGCCTTATAACATGTTGAAACCCTCCATCACTTGACAAAAACAATTTGAGTAAGAGACCAGAGCAAAAGAAGTACCTCATGGATTTTCTCTGTCCCCTGCTCCTGGTAGCTCTGGGAGATGTAAAGGCTCTTCTAGAGATAGGAATCAAAATAACTAGATTTTCTGTTGAATAAAATGTGATTTTTAAAAGATAAGTAAGTACATGGTTCCTAATAAAAATCAGATATTTCACAGAATCTTTAACCTGAGCAAAGTGGAAGCACCTTCATTGCAAGTGTATTTAAATAGTGTGGGGCTCCCATGTTCCTCACTTTCCCCATTTGCAATGCAGATTTCCAGGGCCATGTGGAAACAAGTTGGAAAACCCAACCCAAATATTGTCCTGTCTTTATATTGTGTTTATCTGCAGCAGATTTGAGATGTGAGAAAGCAGCTCTTGGGACTGCAATGGGATACAGCACTTCTTACTTCAAAAGGCTACACAGAGTCTTTGACATTAGCCAATTTTGCAGATGGGTAAACTGAGGCAAGGACCAGTGTGATCCTGGAGACCAAGAGCTTGGTTAGGATCTGAACCACCATCCCTCCTTGGTTGTGCTATCTCCCAGGCTCTGGGAAATAACTGGTCATACTGACCTGTCCATCGTGGATAGGCTGACCTCAGCTCTGTGCTAGGGTGAGCAGAGTGTTCAGAGTTACCTGACACTGGCTCCTCCTAACACCTGTACTTCTTTTCCAGTTGGGAAGCCAATTCCAGTGCAGAAGAAGCACAGACCCTCTGAGGAAGAAGTTGATCAAGTCCATCAAAAATACCTAAATGAGTTGTCCAAGCTCTTTGAGAAGCACAAAGCTAAATATAATGTCCCAGAAGACAGCCACCTGGAATTTATATAGAGTGCCTTAAGCAAGGTGAAACCATGGAGATCAAGCTCCAAGTTTCCCCCTTCTCTGGAACTACTTCACAGCCTCAACATAGTCACAGTTAACACATAGTCTATGTAGTGTAGGGAAAATAGCTTGATTTTCCCAGTATTTGCATGGGTGTAGAGACAGGTTTTACATTTTTTCTTCATGTAGAGCACATAAAAGATACAAAAGAGAAGAAAAAAAATCCCATCTGTGGTCAGCACAATTGAAACTCCTCAGCACAAAAATAACATTTCCAGTCTGGCATGGATGCCAGTTTATACAGATATTTCCAGGCAGTTCTGAATTATTGAAATTATTTCCTTTGCATTATTTTCATTTTGAAATGGGACAATGAGCCATAATTTGTGATGAAGACATATGTTTTTTAAAATATAATTCATCTAGATCAATAAATGAATATTGTTTGTTTGGTGCTCTTCATGTTTTTAATTGCTCTGGGCTCTCTTCTCACCACCTGAAGCAGTTTATCAGAAAGGTCCAGCATGATGCCATACTCCACTCGCACAAAAGAAATTAAATAAATTCCATTAGAAATATGTATTGGAACTATAAAATATTTCTAATTATTATAAAGAAACCAGGAGCCACTCTGGCACTCACACTCACACCACCAGAGCTGGGATTGAGTCTTGGCAGCTCCACACTCAGTCAGAGTGGGCTTCCTTACTGGCTCAACCCCTAGTTTCCCATAGCACAGTCTCAGACATCTGGATCCTTCAAATAATTTAATCATACAAGAACAAAATAACAGCTTGGGGTGAGAGACTCCAGAAGTGACATGGAATCTCCAAAAAAAGAAACCCTTGGCTTATGTGCCCTTATTATCTGAGTGTGTGGGAAAGTCTGGGCTCTTCTTGCTGAGTCCTTGGCTCCTGCTGCGTCTCAGCATGTCCATTCACCTGGCTCTGCCACAGGTCCCTGTGCCCTTTTGTTTTGCAAAGGGTCAGCAGTTGCCTCTTGCCTCCAGCTCTTGCCACCAGAGTTCCATCTACACCTGGCACTGCAGCTGCCCCTCAGCTGCCTGCTGCCTGAATACGTTCTTTAATAATTAGTTTAGAAATATAATTTAGAAATAAATTTGTAATATCTAGGGACTCATCCAAAGGGTTCACCATACCTGGGCTCTAGGAGTCCTGCTTCCAGTTTGGTTAGTTTAATCTCAGACATCCCTGCATAGGAACATGACTGGTCACCAGCTATGGTAGCAGGGTCACTGTGCATTTTGTTTTACAAATGAGACCATTTTCTTAGGAAAGAGGAGCATGACTAGGACATGGGGGAAGGGAAATGTGATTTGGGCCAGAAATATCCATTGGGGTTTGGGGGAGCCACATTTGGCAGGTGATCAAGGCTCTAAATAGCTGCTTCTTTTTGATATCCAGAATTTCATTAAACTTTACACTTAATGACATTTTGCAGAGTGGAAGTTTCAGGTGGCAGGAAGCCATCTGCTCAGTTCACCCTTACAGAGCCCTGATACTTTCATCTTCTTCTTTCTCCTTCCCTTCATTTCTTTCTCTTCCTCACATCCTACTCCCCACTTGTGAGGAGCCACCAAAAATCCTGCAGATCACATGCACTTCATTTTTGTTCTTGAAACTGCAAGAAGTGCATTTAACAAGAAAAACCTGTTAAAAAATTGAAAACTCTGTCTCAGCTGACAATACCAGGTCATCATTGGGGTTTATTTCCTTTTCCTGCCTCCTGTCCTGACCAAGGCTGCAAGGATTCCACCAGATTCTTAATCTGAATAATCCCCTGCAAATCCCTCCCATTCCCAGAAAACAAGCAGCAGCAAGGAAGAATTTAATGGAGTCCTGCTCAACATTCTAAACACTCCTGTAATCCCACACTTAATCCAGTCCAATAAAACAGGTCACATGCTATGATTTCTATTTTTCTTTTTCTTTTGTTCTTAGTTAAGGACAGAGGTGCCCAAGCAGAACGAAGATTTTCTGCACCAGAAACAAAAAAAAAATGTATCTCCCACCCTTTTCTCTTGGAGTTCATCACCATCCAAGCTTTACCCTAGCTCCAGGTTTTTTTCTCTATCCTTTCTTCTGCTGTTCCTTTTACATGGCTATCCACCCAGAGATCTCAGGACCTTCTGGAAACATCCCAGTGGAGATCAGTGCCAGAGGGAAGTGATGGGGATGTCTCCAGAGTCACAGCATGGTGTGCTGTGGGGATGGGGGAGGTCTCCAGAGGTGAGGATGAGGAGCTGAGATCTCAATGCAAAGGGAAAAAGAGCGAAGGTGCTGCTGTTGGGGTGGAAAGATGCAAGGTCACAGACAAGGATGGCAGATATTGGTACTGACAAGAGGGGTTTGGTCAGTAGGAGAGACTTCTACCCCACTGAGAAGCGACGTTAGAAGGTGTGTTCCCAATTGTCCACAGAGGCCTTGATCTTACCCTTTTGGGGCTGTCGAAGTGATGTCCCTTGTGCCAGACACACACCTACTTGAGAGGTGGGCTGGCCCATCACCTTCCTGGCTTGTGATACCATTCTGAAAGAGAGAAAAGGCAGAAAATGGATGGTCAGGAAAAAATCTCAGGGAGGCATGGGAAGGAGGGTGCTGGAGCTGTCTGAAAGTTGTTGGGGTGGTCAGAGAGATCCAAAGGTGAAGAAAGACCACAGTGCTGGAGAGGAGGAGTCAAAGGAGAGTGTTGGCTGTATGTAATTGGCTTCCTTCAAGGTCAGTTTTATGTCACAGACTGGAAAATACCCTTGATGTGTCAGGGACCTATATAACCCTGGAGGGAGAGGTCAGTGCCTGGGCTTGTGTTAAATATAACAATAAGAACAATAATTCATAGGCATCCTTGCGGCCAGGACTATTCAGGGAGTTCAGTACAATGAGAGGTCCCATCTCAAGAAGCCAGAGCTGTCTCTGAGCAAAACACTGTAAACCAAGAAGCTTTTCTGCTATTTCAGCACAAAAAAGGGTGAATATTTCACAAGGCAGGAGAAGCTTAAAGGAAAGAAAAGTGCTCAGATCAACCAAACCAAACAATGTTTAGGTTTGACTCTTCGGCCTGAAACTGGCTTAATTTGAGTTACCTCCAAGGCACCCTCAACTGAGGGACCTTCAAGCTGTCACTCAAAATGAGGACCACTTAAAGCTAAAACAACACTGTATGTTTCCTTCCAGCATGTCCACTCCCTACTTACTCAGCTGGTTTTGATCTGAGAAACAAGCCCAAGGAGAAGAGATATGTCCAATTGCCTTTCTTGCAGAAATGTCAAATTTTACCCTTTCTGGGACTTCTGTGGAAATTCTGAATTGGAAAATACAGTAAGAAATAAAAGTGTGGTGATTTGGTATTCCCCTTCTGCCTGTCTCTTCCTCCCACCTCTTCCCTCCTGATCTCTCCTGTATTTCTGTTGCAAGAGGCTCTAATCTGGATTTGCCTTACTTAGCAAGTTCAGATCATGAGACTCAGAAGAAAACCTCTGATGACTGAGGAATACAAAATATGGACTAATTCTCCAAGAGGAGGAAAGCCAAGCAAAAAATGCTTTTTTTCCCTTCTGCAGTTCTACTGCTGCAAAGTTGTTTTACTGCCCTGAGAATGGGATTAAAAGATTGTCTGCTGTTGCTAACAAAATTAAAAGGTTTTCTGCTGTTGCAGAAAACCGTGTGGTTTTCTGCTCAGGGAAAGATTTGCTGCCTTTAGTTCAATAAAGTCCCAAAATGTGGTATGCTAAACATCTCTCCCTTATGGCATATCTTTCAATAAAGAAAATAAAATTGCAAGTGCATCTAAAACCCATCATTTTGCATTAAAAAAACAAACAAAGAAAGAAACACAAAACCAAATCAAGAAATGTCTTTTTTTTTGTTTCCTTTTCAATTTGAACATTTGGAACAATAACATATAAAACATTTAGAAAACACAGGTCTCCTCACGAATACTGATACTTATTTTTTGGGATAATCTGTTAGTTCTGTCTGACTTGTAACCAATGAACTCTCTTCTGCATCTCCCATCATGTGAGCTCACCTCTTGACACAATCTTTCTTGGAGGAAACATCTGATATAGGATTTTGGCAAACCACTCTGTTCAGATTATAAAAACCCATCAGTGAAGAAATAATCTACAATCACCAACAAGGCAGGAGAGTATATATTGTATTTAAGAAATTATTTGGTATGATTTATCCATTCTTCAAGCTTGTGCTTGGTTTTACTCCTACCCATGTCCTGACCCCAGCCCCCTTGGAGATGCTAAGCCATTCAATTTGGGCTGGCAACCTACTGAGCCACCATGTCTCTGGGGCACAGGGGGTTTGTGTGTTTCAGGCAACATATGACCTTCAAAACAGAGAATGCACTTATCAGGTGGGAAAGCACCTGTAAAATCAGGTAGTTGTGAACCAGAATCTTGGGTGTCAGGATACAAAATATTTCCTGTGATCTAAAGGCATTAATATTTTATTAGATTATAAGAAGCCAACAAAATACAGGCCAAACATAATTTTAATAAGCAATTCAAGACACACAGAAAATTACATATAGAAAGCACTACAGGAAGGATTTTAAATCACTTGGGTTTATGAAATGCTTGCAGAAAATTATGAATGCACAGAATATCATGCATTCACAGAAAATTGTGCATGCACAGAAGAAAAATAATGGAAAGAAAAAAATATTAATGCTTAATTCTTGGTAAAGAAAGTTTTCTGATCCCCTAGCATTGAAAGGGAACAAGTGCTAGCAAGTAGTGCTTTTATTTTCACCACTGCCAGCAAGGACAGAACTTGGTTGCTCATTGCAAATAAAAGCTTCATGGACAAGGGTTCATGTGGATGCTGAGGAACTCACCTCCACTTACAAAGTACTTTGAACTGGGAGAGCAGTGTTGCATTGTCAAGAGCATGTAAACAGGGCTGTGAGGTCAGGATTTTCAGAATTATTTACAAAGTACTTAGCTTGTACCTTTTGAGAGGGAGATCCTCTAAGATGCCATTTGGCAGGATCTCCTAGGAAGGCTAAGCACCTCATTTTCCTCATCAGCAACCCCAAAATCTAGAGATGCTCACTCGCTAGAATCAGTGTGTCCCTCAGAGGAGGGAATGAGCACATTTTTCCATGCTGTGTTTTTGACATTACCTACAAATCCCACAGTATGCCTTGCTTCCAGGAACTGCTAAGCACTTTACAAGTAAATAGGATCCATAATCCCTGGGGAGGTAGGACAGGAGCTACTTTAACCCCTCTATTGATGCTAGGCTACTGTCAACCCAAGATCATGAATGTCACAAGGCCAGAGAGCAAGAACAAGCATGACCTGTGGCCCAGATTCCTAGATCATCTAGTTCCATGTGATTTGTGGCTGGTCAGAGGAAGACTATAGCAAAGTTGAGACCCAAATCCTCCTGAATCATAGAATAGCTCACCACCCTCATTGTAAAAACTTCTTCTTTATATCTAATCTGAATCGATCCTCTTTTCTATGAATACTTATAGTTAAACATAGAGGGGAAGAAAGAAGAATATCAGTTTAGGAAAAAAGAGGCCAAACAAGTTGAAATTACAAATATTTTAAAGCAAGCAAAGCAGAATGGCTAAATTATTATTTAAAAATTAGAAATAAAGAAGTGATGAACAGATTTGACAGGTATTTAGGTACAAAAATTATTCCCTTCCTTGGAAAGTCCAAATGACACAGAAAAAGTCCTCTCCGCATTAGCCCCATGGCTCAGGAGTCCCTACAGCCCCACCTCCTCTTTCAGTGGCCATCTCTGTTAGTCTCTATTTCTCTTCTCCTTCCTTCTTAGCCTGCTACTCTATTTGGCCTCAGTTCCCTTGTAGAAACTCTTACAATCATGTTGTATCAGACCTCCTTGTGTCTGGGATGTCAACATCCTTGGCCAAAGACTGAGATGGAATGGATTTCACATCTCGCTGAGAGCATGTGTGCTCAGAGGTCAATGCAGCCCTGGCACACTGCGCTGATGATGATGGGATGTGCTGCTGGTTCTCCCTTGCCAAACTTTAGGGCTGGCCATGGTGGAGCAGCAGGAAAGGTTAATCTTTGTTGAAAGCTTTATTTGGGTAAGGAGGCCAGCTACCACTTCACTTTCATTTGTATTGACCAGTGCAGAGCATTAGGAGTGTTAGAAACATTAGAAGTAATGAAAACCAGTAACAAGCAAAGCCATTGGACACGGGTGTCTGTTAAGAAGGAAGAAATATTCATCACTTCCTAGCAGGTCATGCTAAAACTGGCCTCATGAAAGATCTTCTGAAGCCTATTAGCTAAGGCACATCCTGCGGGAAATCCTCTTAGAGCAGTGGAGGTGACAATGTAGCTGATAGTACTGTTCCCAGGACTGCAGTCATAGAGAAACAGGGCTGGGAAGGGGTATTAAGAGGTCAGTGAGGGCATGCCCTTTATCTCAAGGAAGGATCAAGTCCATCCATCTCATATGTCACCAGGCAGACGTGGTGTTAATATGTTCTTGAAGACTTTCTATGATAAAGATGCCACAACCTTCCCAGAGAATTTATACCTAAAGCAAATTGTAACTCAAATTCTCAAGTATGTACTTTGGCTCATGGCTTTTTACCCCCATCCAGTATGTGAATGAAGATAAGGTTATTCCCTTCTCTGTCTGTCTTCATGTCATCACATGTCATGTCTTCTAAATCCACAGTTTTTCAGACTAAACCATAGCTAAACCATGTTTATTTGATTATTTGGATCCACTAAAATCTCCATAATAATCTCTATCAGACTGGTTGCTTGAGTGTACACAGACTTGTATATTTTGATGCTCATCTCAACTTCTGGAATTGGACAACACAGGGTTATGAGGACTTCCATGAGTCTGAAAGTACCCCAGCACAAAAGAGCTGATAGAAAATGACCTGTGAAAGGAGGATTTCCCTTCTTCCCATTTATACCCCAAAGCTGTTGATCTGTTTGTGGGTGTCCTCAAAACACTGGTCCACATTTGGCCAAGAAGTTTCTCATGTGGCAGATCGCTGTAAAGACCTGCAATATGGTCTAGTTGAAAATGTCCCTGCCCACGGAAGAAGGGGGAGTTGGAATAGATGATATTTCAAGGTCCCTTCCAACCCAAACCATTTTCTGATTCTATAATAAACTTTTCTTAGAACATTCCAGAAATGCGGGATGAGATGAAGAGTCGTTGAAAGGCTCTGTAGAGAATAAAGACAACCTCAGGTAACTAGATTAGTTTTTTGTCCTTCAGCCTGTAGATGGCACCAAGAAGTACCACTCTGATTCTGCATTTCCTGGCCTGGTCCAGCAGCTGTGGAGTGCACAGGGAGCATCTGCAGAAACAGTCTGGTTGCAGTCAGCGTGACTCCCTGGTGAATAAAGGGTTGCAAGACTGAGTCTGTCTGGTGCCTGCAGCCCACATGCATGTGTGGAACCACTCTATTGGGATTTGCAGGAGCTGTGAAATAAAGCTGGCACCTCTTCCTGCAGACTTTGTTAATTCTTAGTTTTTTATAGTTTTATATTTGATTGTGGTGCAACCCCCTGTGGTAATCACATATCCTCTGAACAAAGAGAGACATAGCTCTCCCGGGATTTTCCTGCGAAGCTGTCAGAAAGCTCAGAGAAAGAATTAAAACAATTATTATCCCAATCTCTGCACTTGGCAGGCAATCTCTGTTTGTCAAAGTTTTTTACAAGAAGGAGTTGTCCCTTCTTGACCAATAGGTGAGAGAAGATTCCTCAAGGCCAATCAGGTCTTAGGTCCACCATTGTTTCTACAAGAACTGTGGATTTTTAAGAATAAAGTGCTTTTTCATGCCTTCTGATGATGGAGTCTCTGTATCACCTTTGTCTGTCCCTGATACCTCTTCGGTGACAACCCCCTACATTTAACAGCATGGCGCACTCAGGCAGCTCTAGTCCATCACACATAATCTCTACATCAATTCCTGCAGTAGCAGGGCTGTAAAAAATATTATAGAAATTATATGCTTTCCACATTTCAAGCTATTCTAACACAGTGGGGAGGCTCAGGTTATTGCTCAGATTGGCTGACCCAGGAGTAATTAAGATTCAGCCTCCCACAGGTTGTTCACAAACCCTTTCTGCCATGCAACATGCCAAGTGCAGTGGGGATGGTGTGTTAGCTGCCTTCCTGAGGGAAGGAAAGAAATTTCTATTGCAAGATCCTTCTTCATTTATAATGAGGAGGTATTTTCAACCATGCATGGCTTCTAGAGATGTGCTTTGAAATTCAAGAGCCAGCATAGAATATCCAACCATGCATGAGTCAAAGACTTAGAGAAAGACATGTTTTGGCACCAGAGCCCTGTCAAGCAGGGTCTTTTGGGTTCTTTTAGTAGCAAGGGGTGCTGGAGGGTGTCCAGAGAAAGACAATGGAACTGGGTAAGGAACTGGAGCACAAGTCCTATGAGGAGTGTATGAAGGACCTACGGGGAGGCTCAGCCTAGAGAAAAGGAGGCTCGGGGGGACCATCTCACTCTCTACAACTCCCTGAAAGGAGGGTGGAGCCAGGTGGAAGTTGGGCTGTTCTCCCATGGGACAAGTGACAGCACAAGAGAAAAGAGTTTCAAGTTGTGGGGGTTTAGTTGGATATCAGGGAAAATGTCTTCACCAAAAGGGTGGTCAGACATTGGAACAGGTGGTGGAATCACCATTCCTGAAATTGAAAGGTGTGTAGATGTGGCACTCGGGGACATGGTTTAGTGTTGCACTTGGCAGTGCTAGGATATTGGTTTGACTCAATAATCTTAGAGGGCTTTTCCAACCTAAAGGATTCTATGACTCTATGACTTTAGGACTCTAAGTGCCTAAAAAGAAACCAGGCTGCAGAAGGAACATCAAGAGAAAATCAGGTAGGTCCTAACACTTTGCTCTAAGAGTTCTATGTTTTGTCTCTTTGCATCTGCATTTCCAGTTTTGTAATTGAACATTTAACTTTTTTTCTGTGCTAAAATAACCCTCCATTTTGATTGGTGTGGTGGCTGGTGAGCACATTTGCTCTAAAACAGCAAACTAAAGCATTGCAAACAAGCCCTAAAAGTTTTCTCCATCCATTTCTGTAGCATAAAGATACAGCTTTTTATAAATAGAGGTACTTCAGGGCAAGAGCATTTGTGCCATTTGTGTCTCCCAGACCACTGACAGTGATGCTGTCCTGCATTCAGAGGAGAGAGCTCTGGGACAAGGTGAAAGGAGGCAAAATAATCTTTGCAAGGCACAATTAGCAAGCAGGGATTTGATTGCAGTTGTTCTTAAAGGTGAAGCTTTTAAATGAGCATCTGCAGCAGATCTGGGGCCTCTTTTGAATGTCCTGCTAAATTTCATATCATTATTACTGATTTGTGTTGCAAGAGCTTCTTATGTGTGGTCCAAGGAGTATCACAATAAGTTTTGATTTGGTATCACAATCCTGTCTTCTAGCTGGAAGTTGCAGCCAGACATAGCCAAGGGGGGAAATCTGTGAAAATACAGGGGAAAAAAAGGTTAAATCTCTGGTAGAAATGGTGAAATCAGACTTCCAACATGCCTGGGGAGGAAGAGCATTCTTGGGAAGGAGACTCATTCAGATTGAGACCCTCCTGAGTCCCCTTGTCTTTCTTCCAGCCCCTCATCAGCAGAAACCATTTTGTTCAAGACCTCAAAAGGCAGCTTGGACAGACTAATGTGGGCATCTGCACTAACCATAAAGCACAGGTAGGTGAGTGACAGTGTGTTCCCAAGCCTGTGGGCAGACCTTCACACAATGGGGAAAATGGTGCAGCAGATGGCCATGTATTTTTTCTCTTGCACCTTTCCCCAGCACAAAGCTCACAGAAGTTCTGGTCCACAGAAGTTCTGCAGACCAAGGATGAGCCAGGGCAGCTCAGACTGCAAAAAGTTTCAGCCTCAACATTTCAGGGCTGGAATCAAATAATCATGGGATCATAGCATAGATTGGGTTGGAAGAGACTTTAAATCTCATCTCATTCCACCCCCCTGACATAAGCAGGGACACCTTCCACTAGACCAGGTCCAAACCCCATCCAACCTGGCCTTGAACACTTCCAGGCATGGGGCAGCCACAGCTTCTGTGGGCAACCTGTGCCAGGGCCTCACCACCCTCACCGCCAAGAATTTCCTCCCAATATCCCGTCTAACTCTATTCTCTGGCAGTGGTGTCTTGGTTTACAAGACAGGTGTCTGCCAGGGAAGGCAGAAAGCCTCCCTTGGAATGGAAAAAATAAACCCTCTCCCTCCAAATTATTATAATTTTGAAATTAAGGGGATCTCAGGCAAAGATATGGAATAGGAATAACAGTTCTTTACTAGTATGTATAACAAGGCAAATAAGACAACAACAACTACAGCCTTAGTAACAAGCAGAACCCAGAACCCAGTGACAGCCTTTGTCAACTGTAGCACTTTCCCCTTTGGTGCAGTTACGGTCACAGCCGGCAGGGGCGCTGCTGGCTCCCGGTGGACAGGGCAGATGCGGTGATTCCCCCGCGGCTGCAGAGGGCGCTCCGGCGTGGGCTCGGGGAGCACGTGGCAATGGCGGCTTGGCCGAGAGGGAAGGGGTGGAAGAGAGGCTTTGCTCCACAAACCCCTGGGGCAGCCGATCCTGG
>VXBC01001455.1:101677-183196 GCA_013399945.1 Ploceus nigricollis | reverse complement strand
CCCAAAAAACCCGAGGAGTCATCAGTGCTTCTTAGCAACTCAATGGGAAAAAGATTCCACAAGTAACAAGGAAAGAAAAGAAAAAACCCAACCCCCAACAAGCCATTCTCTCTTGTCCTGTCACTCCAAGCCCTTGGCCAAAGTCCCTCTCCAGCTCTCTTGTAGGTCCCCTTTAGTATTGGAAAGCTGCTGGAAGAGCTTCCTCCCTGTGCTCTCATGCATATCCCCTTCCTCTTCTCCTTCGAGATCCACATGCTGGGGGTCATCCATGTGCAGTCTTCACCTCCTCTCCTCCTACTGAGGCAAATTCCTAGATGTGGACATGAACTTAATAACAAACCAATGTCTGTTGCCTCCAAACTACACCTCCCAGTTTGCAGTCCTAAGGAACCCTTCCTAACATCTTAAAAAGGCCACAAGCATCCTCCCTTAAGAGGGATCCATCCTCCCTTTCTAAAAACCTACAGCTTTCCTTCAGTGAAGGGAAGAGACAAGCAGCCGACAACATGGAGCAGAAATACACCAGCTTAAGGGAGACAGTCTCCTAAGAAACAACCCACAACCATTTCTCACGGAGCAGACATATGCAAAACATGATATGCTACAACCTTGAGAAACCAAGTGCCTGTGAGCAGTGGGGAACTTGTCTCTGCCATGTGGCAAGGTGGTCTCTTCTCACCAGGCTGCTTTGCAAGGCTGGGGTGCATCTTTCCTTCTTCCCTGCTTTAAGTCATCCTGTGCTCTGTGCATGGCTGAAACCTGCAGGGAAGTTTGCAGGAATCTGGGGCAAAGGGAGGATTTCCCAGTCTCTGCTTTTCTCTGCAAAGGGCACTGGTGCTGGAGGGGCTCCAAAGCGCTCACGGAAGTTTGCTGCAATTGGTAAAATCCTTGAAAGCCGGAAAGCACAGGATGGGCTAATTCCATGAGGCAATTCTTGGTTATGTCCTTGCAAACTGCAAGTGATCTGTTGGGTAAATTTCTACTTTTTTAAATCTATTTTTTGCTGATGCAGGCTCCCAGCTGGGTAATAATTAGCACTGACTCCATGGTTCAGAAGGCTGATCAATTGCTTTTATTATATCTTCTTATAGTATATTATATTATATTTCCATTATGTTACAGTATATTACAATAGCAAGAGCTCTCACCCCCAACTCCCCAGTGATCTCGTGACTCCCTCCTCTGAGCTGACACAGTTGTGTCTCTCATTGGTCACTAAATCCAAACAAGCAAATCACCTTGGGTGCAGTCTTCAGAATACATTCCAGATGGGCAAACACATGAACAGAAAGAGAGATAGCAATTGTTTTAACTCCTTTTCTCTAAATTCCCAGGCTCTGGCCTAGGAGAATTCTCTCTGTTCCCTCTTCTACTGAACTGAGAGCTTCCACATATTTTTTCCTTATGATCTTGAGACTGATGGATCCTGCACAGGATTTGGGGCCATACCTGTCATGCCCAGGGTGGTGGAGAGCCCTTGAGAGGTCTGCCTGGCTGAAAGGTCAGGGGGTGAAGGACAACCTTGGCTAATAGCTTTAAGGCCTTGCTTATTGGCCCTTGCTGTGCCCAAGGGATGGAGGGTGTATAATGCTTTTGCTAGGAATTTGTCTGGCTGAGAGCTGGGATGGAGGCAGGGAAGTGCAGAGGAGTACTTGCCTTGGCTTCACCAGAAGTGCACGGTCTGTGTGTGGCTGGTCACCTTTCCAAGATTTGTGCCTTAGTTTCCCCACCTGTGTTTGAAGACTGGTGCTGTCGCATGGCTGTGTGGTTGCAAACACAGAAAAAAACACAGAGGTTTGTGGATTTCTCAGGGAAGGCTTTAGGAAAATGCAATCTTCATCATGGGCAAGAGCTGAAAATGCTCATTTTTAAAGAAGTATAGCAAGATGCTTCCTAAAAGATCATAAAAGTCTCCCACCCTTCAATAATAACCTTTTTTTCCTATTATATTTAACCACTTTCCAATGTCTCATTCTCCCACACCCCTCTTAGCAAAGAAAGCAAACCTATATAAGAAAAACAATCATCTTTTTTGGTCTGTGTGTGCCAATTCTTGTTTTACAAAACACCCTGAAATTGGATTAAAAGTGGAGCTGGTCAACTGTCTATTAGTAATTCTCCGCCTGGTCTCTCTCCTGTGCTGAAGTAGTGCTCATTCAGCACAGGGACCAAAGTTCTTTGGACATACAGTTAATTTTTAGGTGCTCTAATTTTAGACTACAGCTAGGCAGCTCTACCATGACTTGATGCCAACAGCCAAAATCTTTGTTCCCTGACTTGCATAAATCTTCCCATCTGTCTGCTGGGGAAAAGTGAGGGTGAGACTTTAAAAAAAAAATAAATTAATGCCCTCTAACACAAAGCTCACTGTGAAGTGTCTCTCTTGCAGTTTTGACCTGAAGTTTGCTTCCACTTGTGAAAAAGAGGAGGTGTAAGTGCAGCTTAGAAGGGGAAGAAATGGATACATTTCAAAGCCTCTGTAAATGTTAAATAACTACATGAACAAAAAAGGCAAGTGCTATGAAAACAGCTGATGCTCTTTGGGCTTTGAAGTGGTTGCACCATTAACCAGTGAGTTGCAGAGGAAATACTTCTTGTTGCGAAATCCTAGGGTACTTCTGCACCCCAGGGTGCTGCAGGTGAAGCGGCACTGAACGGAGTGCAGCCTGCCCCCTATGAGCTCTGCGGGTCCCGGTTATCGATGCCTCGGTGCAGGGACAGATAGAACAGCAGCTCGGGTCTTGGGAGTTGAACATAGGTGGTTTATTCAGCTCATGGTGGATCCAAGACAATCATCGCCCACGTGGAGAGGACTTTTATACACACAGAAAGCGGAAGGGGTAGGGGTCAGGGTCACTGCCCAATGATGGCAAAGCATGAAAGGGGAGTTAGGGGAAGTGACGTATTGAATTGAGCAAGGGAGAGATTGCAACACCTGGGTTGGACCAAAAACTGGGGAAAAGGCAGGGGTATGCTGGGTTAAACCACAAAATGAAAATAAGTATAAATGTGATCTAAAAAGCACACTGCAACATACTCTTTGCTCCAATACTACAAAAATAGTGGCTGTGTACACTGAACATGGACGTTTGCAGTGTTTGTGCTTCTACCTCAGATAATACCTAATAGGTGGTGTGGCATCAGAAAGGATACAGGACCAATATCCAACAGGTGGACAGAAGAAATGTGGCATTTCCTCCCGTGCTGGGCACTGCCAAGGCACCTCCAGTCCTGGGGGCAGTTCTGGGCCCCTCACTCCAACAGAGACATTGAGGGGCTGGAGTGTGCCCAGAGAAGGGAACAGAGCTGGGAAAGGGTCTGGAGCACCAGGAGCATCTGAGGGAGCTGGGGAGGCTCAGGGGGGACCTCTTCACTCTCCTCAACTCCCTGACAGGAGGGTGGAGCCAGGTGGGGGTCAGGCTCTGCTCCCAGGGAACAAGTGACAGGACGGTAGGAAGCAGCTTCAATTTGCCCCAGGTGTGGTTTAGGTTGGATATAAGAGAAAATTTCTTCCCTGAGAGAGTTGTCTGGCATTATAATAGGCTGCCCAGAGAAGTAGTGGAATCATCATCTCTGGAAGTGTTTGAAAGGCATGTGGATGTGGCACAGGGAACCAGGTTTAGTGGTGGCCTTGGCAGTGCTGGTTTAACAGTTGGACATGATTATCTTAGAGGGCTTTTTCATCCCAAATGATTCTGTGATTCCATGCTCATTGGGGTTTTACCCTCTGCTTGTCGCTTTCTTTCACCAGTGGTCTGCTTATCAGTCAAATTTGCTTTTAACACAGTCTGGGCTTTGACCCACCAGCTAAATAAATGCTTGCTCTTCCTTAGTTTCTTTCCTAGGGATATCCCAGGATGCAAAAGTCCCAGGGATGTGTTGGTAGGGGTTTTGAACAACCTGGTCTAGTGGAAAGTGTCCCTGCCCATGGCAGAGGGTTGGAACTGGGTGATCTTTAAGGTCACTTCCAACCTAAACCGTTCTGTGATTCTGTGATTTTATGTGTCAATGTACTCCTAAGGTGCCCATAGCTGCAGAAATCCCTCTGGAGAGCAGGGTTTGCAAAGCTCTGTCATGTAAACATCCCCTTCCAAGCAAATTCTTCTAACAGGAAGGGTGTAAAGTGCAAATTGGCTGAAAATCAAGCCATGGGCTGGGGGCTTGGACAATTTTTTGGCCATATGACGTGGATCCTCCATATGCAAAGGTCAACCAGTTTAATGATCATGGTGGTGCTCAGATGTCCACAGGTACCTCAGCATGGGCTCTGCTGAGGTCTCCTGGGGAGGGAGGCATTTCTCCCTGCTCATTCAGCTCTTTCTGGCTCTGGACATGGTAGTGGACATCTCTGTACTCTGGCGAAACATAAGCCAATGTCACTGGACCATGCTGATGACCTGGCCCAGAATGACTTCGTGCATCTGTAACATGTTGCCCTGTTATGCTCCCGTTAGAAAGTGTATGATGACTTTAAACTGAAAAAGAACACGTTTAGAGTAGAGATGAAGAAGAAATTCCCATGAGGCCTTGGCACAGGCTGTCCAGAGAGGCTGTGACTGCCCCTTTCCTGGAGTTGTTTAAAGCCA
Organism: Ploceus nigricollis; assembly: GCA_013399945.1. Lineage (NCBI taxonomy): Eukaryota > Metazoa > Chordata > Aves > Passeriformes > Ploceidae > Ploceus > Ploceus nigricollis. The sequence continues at coordinate 178,610 of VXBC01001455.1, read as the reverse complement.
GGTTGGATGGGGCTTGGAACAACCTAGGAAGTTGCCCCTCTTCATAGCAAGGGGGTTTGGACTAGAAGATCTTTAATGTCCCTTCTAACTCAAACCATTCTTGTTTTTATGATCCTGTAGTTCTATGATCAGTGGTTGTCACTTGTACAGCAAAGAATGGCCATGCACAATTTGTTAATGGGTTCAGAGATACCCTGGTTGACACTTATTTTGCATGTCTGAAGTGTGGCTGGTTCCTGCTCATATGGCAGGCACTTCTCTGGTGATGGAGCATTGGAAAGTACCAGTCTGGGCTCCTAAAATCATAACACCTAGGTCAGAAGCATGGACAGGCAGTGATGTGAACCTGGGGTGACACAACACTTCCACTCACCCACAAGAACAAACAGGACTTGAAGGATCTTACCAGAAGCCACAGCCAGAAGCAGGAGAGACCAAGGGAAGCTTTGAAGCTCATGAATTCAAGACTAAGGAAAGGGGTAAAGGACCAAGCGTGAAATTCCCACAACTACCTAAATCTGCATTGTTTCTTCAGCTTAGTTCCCCAGTAAGCTTGTGCCTCAGTTGCCTCCATACCTTTGGGTTACACAGCTTTTGGGTTTATTTGAAGTTCTGTAGAGAAGCAGGTGATGTGTGGGGATGTGGGAACACACATCTTCTCCCTTAGCTCAAAATTTAGCTCATCACTCAGGTGATGTATGAGCCAACAGCACACCTCCATAAATATTACCTAGAATGTGAAGTGTTCCCATTGAGGCAGGAAAAATTATCAAAAGACAGATGAACTCTCTATGGACTTTCTGCTACCTCAGTACAAAATGCTAAAAATATCCTGAGGGAGGTGATGGATGGACCTTCAAAAAGGCAGAGGCAGATGTCCAGGAGCATAATTTTGTCAGCTTTGATGTTTGTGAGTGCCTCCCAAGTGGCACATGGAGACTCAGGTCGCATTTTGGGCTGATTCTTACTAGCCTCCTGCACCTAAATTAACTGGCAAAGGAAAAGGACACAATGTTTTGTAGGGAAAGCAGGGAACACCATTGGTGACACGCAGTGCAAACAAAGTAAGTACAGATGCCACATTTATGGCAGGAAGAAAAATATCTACTGTAAGAGTAAGAAGGGGTCTTGTCACAGTTTTGCCTGCTTGGCAACTTGATAAAGCAGATCTTGCTGGTTGGCTAACTCAGGTTCAAACTCCTTGTTAAATCCCAGCTCTTACTGTCTGGCTTGTTATTCACTGATGATAAAACTTACATCGCTTCCTGTGAGGGGATGATTATGGTTCAGAGGAAGATACTGGGATGAAAGCAGGCATGATCTGGAGGTCCCTGTGGTTTGGGAGGAGCTCTTTGGTGGAGCTTAATTTGGCAGAACAAACTTGGTATTCTTGCAAAGTCTTCCTGCTTAATGCAAGGTTTTCCCTTTCCATGAGGATGCTCCTCATGCACAAGTAGCCTACAGAGAGAGCAGAAAGAGATTTCCAATCCGAATTCATCCCACTGCAGACATCAGAAGAGGTGGTGGAGCATGTCCAGAGAATGGCAGCAAAGCTGGGGAAGAGTCTGGAGCTCAAGTCATATGGACAACAGCTGAGGGAGCTGCAGAGGCTCAGACTGGAGAAAAGGAGGCTTGGGGGTGGGGAGACGGACGGACACCTTCTCATTCTGTTCAACTGCTTGACAAGAGGGTGGAGCCAGGTGGGAGTCAGGCTCTGCTCCCAGGGAACAAGGGACAGGATGAGAGAAAACAGCTTCAAGTTGCCCCAGGGGAGGTTTAAATTGGCTATTAGAGAAAATTTCTTCATGGAAAGGTTGTCAAGCCCTGACAGTCTGCCCAAGGCAGTGTTGGAGTCTCCATCCCTGGAGGGATTTAACAAGCATGTAGATGTGGCATTTAGGGACATGGGTTAGTAGTGGGCTTGGAAGTGCTGGGGATCTGGTTGGACCCGATCTTAAGAGAGTTTTTACAGCCCAAACAATTCTGTCATTCTACAAAATAAATACTGAGTTGGACCTGATTGTGGTACCCGAGCTATAATATTACCGGGTTTGTGCTTTATTTTTGTCTGAGAAATCTATCAAAAGAATCCTTCCCTACTCCCTCTTTTATAATGGAACGGGATATGTTAGTAGGCTCAGGAGTCAAAATTGTGGAGAAAAGGCCCTTTTCAGATGCTGTGGTTGCAGCCTGTGCAGACTACTGGATTAATGAACAACCCTGGTAGCTGTAAATCCTCTGTTTTTAAGATACAGATCAACTCTTGAAACAAAAATCTTGTAAAAATACTACTGCCCTAAAAGAGAAAACCTGAAAATCCATGAGCACAGGTTTAACTCATGCAGGTAAATGAGTCTATGGTTATAAATCAGTGAAGGGAATTCCAAAGACACATAAGCCCTACACTGGAGTGTAATGTGTTCTGACAAGCCAACTACAGGAAGCTTTTTACATATATCCAAGCCACTGGGTGAAGACATTGAACACTGATTCTTTGAAAACAAGGCATTTTCTGCTGCTAAGTAGCCATACAGAAACAAAGCTACAGAGCTGCACATCAAGTTCTGACTCAAAGTATTGCAAATCTGCCCCACAACTTGTAAACGATTCCTGCAGTTTCTGAATAGAAGTGCAAAGGAAAAATAAGTGTGTTCTCAAAAGCTTTATTCAATAGGCATTGCCCAAAAAATCAGTATATGTATTAAAAAAAGGAGTGTAAAACTATTGTGAATTGTTCTTGGCTGCAGAGAGCTCGAGGACTGGCTCCTATCTGTGTTTCTCTGTCCATAGCCCATGATTTTCAGACTCATGTGAAGTAATAGTAGGGTATTTGAAAAGATGTTATTGTTCAGGAATAATCATGCTAGACACACAGGTTAATACCAGACAAAGTTGTGTATCTCCTGCATCAACCAAAACATCAAGAAAACATGTCCTGGGTATTTCCAAAATCATCAAACCAGCACCTGGTGTGTGGCTTCTTGTTGGGAAAAACAGCCTTGTGGGAACACAGCCAAGATATTTCTAATCTATTATTTAGGACTGTTTGCTGATTTTCAGTGAGTGAGATGGGAGAGGAAAAAAAAGTTTCAGGACAAGTACTCTTCAAAGAAGTGAGATACTGCCCTGTCTAATAGTGGGAGTCAAAGAATCGAAGAATGGTTTGGGTTGGAAAGTTCTTTAAAGCCCATCTTGTTTCAACTCCCTGCCAGGGACAGGGTCACCTTCCACTAGACCAGGATGATCCAAGCCCCATCCTACCTGCCCTACCATCCTACCTTCCAGGCATGGGGCAGCCACTGCTGCTCTGGGAAACCTGTGCCTGGGCCTCACCACCCTCACAGACAAGAATTCATTCTAACTCTGCCCTCTGTCAGTTTAAAGGGATTCCCCTGATTGTGTCACTACATGCCCTTGTGAAGGTAGAGGCTGTTCTGGGGCTCAGTCATATCATCAGGTTGAGGCTTACATTTTCCTTCCTTACAAGAAACTTGGTGACAAAATTTACAATTTCAAGTTACAAAGTAGCTGCTGAGGCTGAGGCTATCTATGGTGTTGCATCTTTACTCCTGACAGTTGTAATAATCCATGAGGCACTAAAGGATTTTATTATTAGTTTATTTATTTAAATTTTAATGCATCCATCTAGGCTGGAATACCATGGCAGCATATGGAGCAAGAAAAGCAGCCCAGAAAACCCCCATGTCCTGCGTCTGGGCTGATCCCACAGCATGGGCAGCAGGGGAGCAGGTGATTCTGCTCCTCTGCCCCACTCAGGTAAGACCCCACCTGCAGTGCTGCCTCCAATATCAGAAGGATGTGGAGCTACCTGAGACCTTAGAGCCCCTGCCAGTGCCTAAAGGGGCTGCAAGAGATCTGGAGAGAGACTTTGGACAAGGTCATGGAGGGACAGGATAAGGGAGAATGGATTCCCACTGCCAGAGGGCAGGGTTAGATGGGATATTGGGAGGAAATTCTTGGCTGTGAGGGTGGTGATGCCGTGGCACAGGTTTCCCAGTGTAGCAGTGGCTGCCTCATGCCTGGAAATGTTTAAGGGCAGGTAGGATGCGGCTCAGAGCAACCTGGTCTAGTGGAAGGTGGCCCTGCCCATGGCAGGGGAGTGGAAATGGATGAGCTTTAACTTCCTTACAACCCAGACCATTTTGTGATTCTATAATCAGGATTCAGAGAATTTGCACCAAAATATATAAAAGATGAATATATAAATAGTAAGATGATAGACCTAGACAGATAGTGATCCCAGCAATTCAGCTATTTTCCATTTTCTTCTCTCATGCCTGTCATGACCTAGCAGTGTGATTTTTTTGCAGGTTTTTCTTTCGGTTACAATGAGAAGAGATACCTCAGCCCTTTTTTGCTTGTAGATAACTTTGTTTAATTCAACAGGGAACACAGGCAGGCAGGAGAACATTCTCTTTTCACTCAGCAGTATGCTAGAGTGATTTATTTGGGTACTGGGCTCCCTTTTGGAGGTCTTAGCCAAGACCTGTTGGTCAAGACGCTTTCTTCAGACAGGCTTTTGCAATTTTTCATTATTATGCAGATTTCCACAGGCCACTACAAGTGTTGGAACACAGCCTTATGGTCTAACGGGGAGCAAACCAGTTCTGGTGCTATTTTGACTCATAAGGACAGGTATGGGAATGCCTTGGATCCGAGAAGAAAAATAAACCATTCTTTCACCTCTGAATCACAGATTTAAGCTCTCCACAGCAGAAAATATGGGGTTTTTTTTCAGTGAAACACACTGCTAGACATGTCAGTCTGGGCCAAAAAGTGGATATTGCAGCAGCATCTCCAGAAGCAACTGGAAAAAACTGCTGATGCAGATAGGCATGATCCTGCTCCCACCCAAAAAACTAGTCAAAAGTTGAAGCATTTTCATGTCTGTTTCAGTTGTGACATGCTCATTGCTTTCCACCAGCTTTTCTTTGAGTGATGTTGAAGTGCTTCTTAAATACAGATTATTCCATTTTCTCCAAATTACAGAAGATGAAACTGAGATTAAGGAAGAGACAGAGGCCTGATCCTTTGTCCAGAGCTATAGCAAAGTCCTTCCTTTACCAACTTACCCAGACATGATATAGCTATAAAGGATCTGGTTTAATGTCAGGGGAGCTGGGATAGACCCATCTGTCTCCAGAAATCTCAAGTGGCAAGTGCAGCTACATTAAAACCTTGGTGCAAACCTAAATGAGGACTTGTGGGTGCTGGTGGACAAGAAACTGAACATTCCCCAGCCATGTTCTTTGCCAGCCCAGAAGCCCCTGTGTGCTGGGCTGATCACACAGTTTGGGGAGCAGGGGAGGGGGGATTCTGCCCCTCTGCCCCACTCAGGTGAGACCCCACCTGCAGTGCTGCCTTCAGCTCTGGTGACCAACATCAGAATGATACAGAGCTGCTGGAGTGCATCCAGAGGAGGCCATGGAGATGCTCCGAGGGCTGGAGCTGTTGTGGAGACAGGCTGGGAGAGCTGGGGGTGTTCAGCCTGGAGAAGAGAAGGCTCCAGGGAGACCTCAGAAAGCCTGCCAGTGCCTAAAGGGGCTGCAAGAGAACTGGAGAGGGACTTTGGACAGGGACCTGGAGGGACAGGACAAAGGGGAATGGCTTCACACTGTCACAGGGTAGGGTTAGATGGGGTACTGGGAAGAAGTTCTTGGNGCTGTGATGGTGGTGAGGCCCTGGCACAGGTTGCCCAGAGCAGCGGTGGCTGCCTCATGCCTGGAAGTGCTCAAGACCAGGTTGAATGTGGCTCAGAGCAACCTGGTCTAGTGGAAGGTGACCCTGCCCACGGCAGGGTGTTGGAAATGGATGAGTCTTAACGTCTGTGCTAATCCAAATCGTTCTGTGATTCTATAAAAGAGGGCATGAAACAGCCTGTATAGGGGGCGGGCCTCTGCTTGGTCTCCCCACTCCCTAATCCCTATCTCATGCAGAAAGCTGCCTCACCTGGACCAAGATCTTCCCCTCACCCCCACGCCTGGGCTGAGAGACCCGGGAACCCGGCCGGGCCGGGTCGGGCCCGCCCCTCCACCCTTCCTCCGTCTCCTCCTCCTCCCTGGGCTATATATGGATAAGCGACTCGAGTCTCTCTTATTCCCTGGCTGCACGGGGGCTGTGGAGCGTGGTGCGCTTCTCCATCCCATGGCCCTACCCGAGTCCTAACCGCGCCTCCCACCATGAAGACCATCATCGCTGCTTACTCCGGGGTGCTCCGAGGTACCGGCGGGGGGAGAGGGAGGACAGTGCGAAGGGGTGGAGATGAGTCTTCGTGCCCGGAGGGGGATGCTGCGGTGCGGAGCAGAGTTCCGGTGCTTCAAGGGCTGGGGTGGGAGCAGCACCGAAACACTCAGCTTTATGGCATTCCTTTTTTTTTTTTTTTTGGCCGCCGGAACGTTGTTCAAAGGGAATAAAGAGGGGGAAGAGCGATGTGCAATGGCGGGGAGGCAGCTGTAGCTTTTCTTGAGTAGAGGATTACAGGTCTCTGCGCAGGTTTTGTGTTTTAGCGGCTCGGAGGCTCGGGATGCGCTCCTAGGGCTGTTGGAAACGGCTCTAGTAAGTCTTGTACATTTTGCCAAGGTGCAAACTACAGTAAATTTGTACCTTGGCAAAATGTGGGCGTGGGGCACTTGCGTATAAACGAGTCTTCCCCTCCCCCCCCGCTTCCTTTTGTCACGGTAGGAAGAGACGTGTAGTCGCTTTATCGGCGCTGAGTGGCTGATAAAGTTCCGTCTCAACTTTATTTTCACAGAATTTCAGTTAGCTTCGAAATGGCCTCTTTAGCGCGTCCAACTGTTTCATAATACTGTGTTCCCCACACCTACGTCAAGGGGAGAGAGGAAAAATGGCAATACGTTGCTATTTTTGCTGTTTTATAATGAGGCGGTGAAGATTCAGTGCTCAGCAGGAGTTTCATGGTAGCCAGTTCTGCCAAGTTTGTTTTAACAGCTCTCCGTGCTGGTAAGTGACTTGCTGAGAGAAGTGGAATGGGTATCAGTGGCTGACACCCGTCGCGGACAGAGCTGCTGCAGACACCGAACACTACCCTGCACGCTGGAACATGTTGGTTAAAGGCTTTGGAGAGAGTATAGGAAGTCCCAAACCACAAGCTACCTTGCCTGCTTGTAAAGGCATCTCAAAGGATCTTGTAGGAATAAATTCAGCAAGTCTAAATGTTTTGCTAGATAGTGTTTTGTATCCCTTCTGCAAGGGTGCTTGTCTAGAGAAAGGTCAGGATTTGCAAACACGGGGGGCTTTGCGTGAAAATGCAGTTGGACAACGATTTGTGGAGGGTCCTTGAGTGATTGCTCTGTGTTGTGAAAGGCTTTTTGCCCTCAAAAAGCAAACTGCCAATACCTCCTGGGATGAAGAGACCTGTGAAATGGTTTATGATTAAACAAATCATTAGCAGAGCTGAAAGGACATGAACCTGGTGAATTAACCTCTGAAGTCTTGATTTTGCACTGTCCTGTCCAGTCCTGGGTGTAGAGCTGCTAATGCTCATCTTGGCCAACATATTATATTGATCTGAAGGATCAGTTGTGATCTGACTGGGGAGAAGACCTGCATGTGTTTTCCTGTATTCAGATCTGTTTCTTAAAATAACTTTGCTTGCTTGCATGACTAACAGAGGACAAGTTATATTTTCGGTTGAGAGAGGTTATTTGAATTAGCATCATCTGAACAGTTATACTGCGAGTTAACTGTAAACTAAGTGCAGAGAATAAATAATTCAGGAAACCTATAAAATATGTAGGGTTGACCTGAGACCTCAGCAGCCACCTTGTTGGCACTGGCATGTTAATGATGGATCTAGGACACATGCATAATTCAAAATGGAGTGTGGTTTAGAGACAGTGATGGGCCTCATCTCTAGATAATCCTGATTAGTGACTGAAGGCTGTCTTAACTCCTCAGGTCAGTTTTCCTCTGAGGCACCTCGTGGGGATCGTGCAGTGATATTTGTGCTTTTTAACTTAACTTATTTCTGCCTGGGGAGACAAGGGATACTGCCTTGATGACTGCAACATCTATCAACTCCTTGCCAGTGCTGTAGTCTGCATGGGCAGGAAAGCACAGGACTGGCTTCAAAGCTGAATCCAGGTGCCTCCCAGAGGAGCTCTGACTTGGACTGGGTGTGGAGACAGTGGTCTGGGACCCTGCAGATCAAAACTGGCAGAGGTGATATGGTATAGACGTTCATTCATGAGACCTTATCTACTGCTTGATCATGTTGGACAACTTGTCCCACTACAGAGGATGTGTAGAACAAACGCACTAGATTTTTTTTTTCCTACGTCCCTGAATATTTTTTCCAAGTACCATGCTTGTGCAAAGGGCAGACTTTGGGGTGAGCATCTGAATGGCTCATACTGTCCTTTAGTCTTGTTGTTTTCCTGGCATCTGATTTTGCTCTGGTGCATGTAAATTTGGCTGAATTAAGTCTGATCCTATTTAAAAACAAGCAGAAAAAGAGGTGGAGGCATCTGCCTCTATATCCATCCCTGTATGTATGCAGAGGAGTGTCCTTAGATATCATCACAGCACTGCAAAAATCAGAGCAGACCTTGGACCAATGCCTGGGGTTGGATGATGCTCTGAGACACCTGGTTGGGTAGGAGGGGCTGTGGTCTTCTCATCTTGACCTGCCCCTCTTTGGCCATAGGATGCCGAGGAGGTCTCGTCCTTGTGTTTGGCAGTGCAGCAAGGAGGTCTGTCTCATCCCTCTCCCCTGAGGAAAGATGCTAGTGTGACTAGAATCTTGAAAGGCTGTCCTGTGCTGAAATGTCTTTTCTAATGTTACTTCATCAGTAAGAAGATGATTTTGCTCAGCTTTACCTCGGAGTTAGTCTTACACTGCATGTGAGGTTTACCAGACCTGAGTTCTGCTCTGGGGTGGGCAGCCTGGGAGCTCCTATTTTGGGAGAACAGGATCACGGCTGGCTGTAATGAGGTGTTGTCTCTTGACAAAGTTGCTTGGGAGGTGAAGGTCTGGGCTTGCTCATATGAAACCCCTCTTTCAGAGCTCTCATGTGCTCTGGGCACACTGATGAGCTGTAGTAGGATGGGTCATTTTCTCTTGTCCAGACCTGTTCAGTCTTGATAACTTAAATCTAAGCTTATTGGCTGGTCTGGGACAGTGGGGTCTTGTGGTTACATCACTTTAACATACATACTGCTGTGAGTGTGGAGACTAATGACTGAGTTTAGTGCTGTGAGTAAATCCAGAACTAACATAACTAATCATGACAGATTTGTTTCCTTGGTCTGGAGAATCCCAGCTCCTTTCTAAAAGAGCTGATATAAATTTTTACTTGCATGTCCCTGTTCAAAATATTGTTGATCTCCAGTTATAGACACACTGTACTGCAGATAGTATGTAATTGAGTAGCTTTCTGGGACAGGAGCAAACTGTTCTAAAGCTGTGTACAGGGCAGGATAACTGTACTCTGCGCTGATTACTCATTATTTTCTTAACAAATTGTTTACTCTATAGTGAATATGCTTGTGCTTGGGGCACCCAAGTAAACCCAAGACACAAAAGAACTTGTGTTGCTCAAAGGGTTTTACAGGTGCACCAGCATCCTGTGTGGGCTCCTGCTCTTGCATGGGAGGCTGAGTCCTCCTGAATATTCTAGTACTGGTCTATTTTTCTTATCTTTGTTCCAATTTCAGCTCCTCTGCAAAATATGTAGCTCAAAAAGTCCATTTGCAGCTTATGCTTTGATGGATCTAATATGGTTTTCCTCTAAATAAGCCATGTGAAGCATTTAATTCTTGAGCAAGAATTAACATGCTAATAGTCTGGGAAAGGTGGCAGATGAAGCTTGGCTTTAACAAGGTTTCCGTGTATTTTTGACTATATGTAACACTTGTACTTCTTTTCAGTTAATTTCTTTTGCTGACGTTTAATTAAGTCCTGTTAGTTGGGTTTTTCTGGTGCCCATGTGTGAAGTCCTGTTTACTTCTACTCTTGGGATCTTTGATTTTACTTCCCTGCCTAGATAAATGTTGTTTGTGTAATTTATCTGAAATAAACTGTGCTAGAAGAGCACCGGATGCTGAGTCCATAATGCAGGAGTCAAATGCTTGGTAAAACCATTTGCTGATTCCAGGATTTCCTTGCTAGCAACTCCTGCATTTGGTGTTAAATGGAACTAAATGATAAAAGTATGGTCAGCCCATCATCAGTTGCAGGATAGCTGGCTAATGTCCCTGAGCGTCCTTGGAAGGCTGCAGATGACTGCCATCTCTGAGCAGCAAGGAGGCCTTGTGGAGAAGTTGTTACTCTGTCCATTGTGACAAGGAACATCCTTGAGAGCCATGCATGGCTTAGTGCAGGGAGTATCCCATCAGTACTCCAGGGAACGGGCTGCAGTGTGAACTGGAGACCAGCTCATCTGAGACCAGGAAAGCTGTTGGTAAAGTATGTCTTGTGTAGATATGGTTTGCCAAGGCTGACCCCAACAGTCATGGAATGGCTTGGATTAGAAAGGATCTTAATGATCATCTAGTTAAGGCTCCCCAGTCAGGCTTTCCAGTTCTGGGACAGGTACCCTGGAAAATGCTCCAGGGGATGTAGCAGTGTGTACCTGGGGGCCCCTCCCCTCTCCTCCCCTGTCCCCCCGCCCCCAGTCCCAGGGCGTCGAATGATTAGTAGATTTGAAAGATACCCCCTGCCCCCTGTGGGCATTGGTCGACTCAGGTGTCTCTCTCCCCCTGGGACCCCTCCCCTCTCACCTGGTTGGTAGCTACCTGTCCCTGCCCCTCCCCCTGCCCTCGGGGATAAAGGGACCCCCCGGCCACGTGTAATTTAGTTCTGGGTGGAAGCCCGCCATGTTCAGGAGCAGATCACCAGAATAAAACCTGAATGAAACCTTCCATCGGAACTCACTCCTTTCTCCACCTTCGCCTAAAGCCTCTCCGCTGAGAAATACTGCTTGCCGAAGCTAGGTGAGCCAAGGGTGTCTCTGGGGGGAAAACATCCCAGCTGCCGCCATTGGCACCAGCAGGACAAGCTCAGGCAAGAGCCCCGTCGGTAATATTGGACACACCAATAAGGGGGTGTGCTGTGTGGCCAGCACAGGAGCTACTGCCTTCAGTGGCAGAAGATGGAGGTTTGGGTTTCTTCAGGATCCAGGATATTTCCTTGGGAAAAGACTGATAGGAATGTATACAAATTATAGTTATGTCTACTGGGCCCTTTTAAACTAGGTTATAAGGATAATCTGTTCCCTGAAAGATAGAGAAAATACCTAGGGTTTTTAATATGTGAAAGGTGCTTGGTGGGCCCACAGGTGAGCCATTAGGAGGAAGTATTTTCTCTAATGGACTGAACTCACGTGTCAGTGTTGGGTTATTCTTCTTATTCTTCTGTGGCTGAGTGCCAGCTCCCCCTTCCCCACCATTTCTGTTGACTTGTCACTTCTGCTCTGTGTCACTAGTAACTGGCCTGGTTCTCCAGAGCATGGATAGTCTTCCCAAAAATGCCTCCTGGCTACTGAAGCTGAAAGGAGATCAGGCTTGCCTGGGGGGTTGAATACACAGTGTCAGTAATACATGATGAATGGGAAGCTCAGGACTGTCTGGAAAGGATTGTCTTGGCGCTAAAATCTGTAAATGCCTGGTTGATGAAACGGGTTAATCTGGAGTCTGCAGGTTTGGTGCAAAGGTAGGCCTGATGAACTTGCCAGGTTGACTGACCATTCCCATGGTCCTTTCCTTTGCTACTGGGCATCTTTCATTTCTTAACTGGGAATTAAATGCTAATATTCAGGCCATGGCAACTACTGACTTTCCTGGTGTGGAAAATCTTGTTCTCTTTGAAGGATATCTTTGCTTTCAGCAAATAACTGACCCAGGACACTTGTCCAAGGGCAGGTGCTTAGAGCTGTCTGGCAAACCACTGCCTTCCCTCTGTCTGCAGGAGTTGAATGTGAGTTTTATGTGGTTCGAAAAACAAGCTGACAGGTTGATTTGTGCGACTCAATACTGGTCTATTTACAGGGCTGGCAATGCCTACAATTTGTTCAAACATCTAGAAAATGCTGAAGTACAAATTCTCATCTAGAGGGATAAACAGCTGTTCTCTTTGGGAAGAGGATAGGGATTTAGCTGATCCAAGGCTGGAGTGTTTGGTTTATGAAGCTAAAGAGGTTTGGTAGTGTAAATGTGGGTACTGGAAGAAAAAAAATTAATTTGGGCTGGGCTTTTATTGTGAGTCACAAATAATCTCTGAGACTTTTGGCTTCTTTTGGAGGACATAGACATATGTCCAGTGACACCACTATTGCTAAATGCTTTCTTTAAACTTGTATCTGGTAATCCTCAGTCTATAGCAAGTCTGTCCACATGCAATCTTGTAAGGTTTTTGGGATAGCAAGTTCCTGGAGCTGTGGCCCCTCAGCAAGAGTTGAGCAACATAGTCTAGTGGAATGTATCCCTGCCCATGGCAGGGCATTGGATTGAGATGAGCTATAAAGGTCTCTTTGAATACAAACCATTCCAAACCCAAAGATTTCTTTTACCCTTGAACAGGCTTTGTAAAAAATTGGGTGAAGTTTATCCCTCACCCCAAATTTGAGGATTTGCTGCTAGATTTTACAGCATGGGATTTCTGAATATCACTGCTTAGATACTATAGTGTGACAAATCAATGCACGGTGACATTTTAACTCATTTTGACATTCTTCTGTCTTGCCTCAAAAACAGGAGAACTACTTGTGGGATTCAATCTTAATACTGCACTATATTATCTTGTAAAGAACTGCCTACAGCTCTAGCTGTTGTTTCAACCTGGATTAGTGCTGTAGGTTTCAGTTTACTCGCAGTTGTAGTGGTATGATCTATCCCAGCCTAAAACTTGGTCTGCTTAGAGTAATTAATGCTCAACGCACTACTGGGACTGTTCATGTAACATGGACTAAGCAGAACCAAGGGTCTGAACTGCGTGGTCTGGCTCTAAATTTAGACTGCAGCCTTTGGCGTGGCTCCGCCGAATGTGTTGCCAGGGATGAGGCATCTCTGGGTAACCTGTGCCAGTGTTTCACCACCCTCATAGTAAAAAACTTCTTCCTTACCTTCTCTAAATTGACCCTCATTCCTATGAAACAGTTGCTTTACATATTTAAAGGATGCAGCAGTAAGATTATCTTTGTAGAAACTACCAAAAATCCTAGTGCCTGCTTATACCTAGAGAAGCTATTTTCAATCACTTTCATTTGACTGAGTGTGAACACTTGCTGTGTTATTATCACTAGCAGGTAATACCATGTCAGCAAGAACTGAACCTATTCAATGTAATAGCTTCTTTCATAGTCCTAATAACAGGCTGATCCTTAAATACAGAAGAAAATATGTAATTACACATAAAGTGATTTGTATTTTGGCCAGTTATTATGGTGCTTGTAAATAAAGTAATGAAGAAAAGTGAAGGAAAACCCACTTGCAAGTGCTTCTTTCTGGAGGCTGTGTATACTGCCAAAAGTGGGTGGTTCTTCATATAGAAAGCAAGTGTTTTCAGTGTTTTACCCACTTTTGGGTTTTTTCCCCACTTGAATATCTTAAGCTTCTACAAGAGTGGCTTTCAGCTCCTTCCTTCTTATTTACTGCTTTAGGAATGCTGATAGTTTTCCTTACTCGTAGAGCTGTAGATCTTCAGGGTTGTATCTTGAGGTGTTCAACCAGCCCTTGGGCTGTGCTGAGGAAGGCTGGAGCACAGAGCTTTCCTTGAACAGCAATGGGAGTTGTGCAACAGGCCTTGTGAAGGGTGGATGAGAATAGCTCAGACCACAGCCTGGTGTCTGCTTGCCTGTGGGTTGAGTCAGCTGATCTTTATCTTACTGTGAACTCATGGGGTTCCCTCTTACCCAAACACTACTTTGAAGAGCTGGCAGTTTGAGGTGAGGGTATGTGTTAAGAATATGTGTTAACATCCTCTGCATTTTTATGGTCAAGTTAACAGAGGCTTGCTCAGGTGGTTACTGATGATTACTCATTAATCCCCTCCAGTATTCTGAAGAAAGCTGAATGTTGGCAGATGGCAATCCTTCCTCTTCCAGGATGCCCAAACTCCATGGAAAATATTAGCTTTTAGCAAGCCTTGCTCTAAAAGCAAACTGCACATTTATCTGAAACCTCTTACTAAAATAAGTTGGACTTGATGACCCTTCCTTCTATGATTCTGTTTCAAAGGAAAAATATTGTTTCCTTTGCTCAGTGTGCAAATGTAACTTTCTTTTATTTTTCTTTCTTTAGGCACAGGATCAAACATTCTTTCTGCTCTGCAGGATTTGTTCTGGCTATTGAAATCCAAAGCAGAGAAACAACTCCAAATCATCTCTGTGCTGCAATGGGTTCTCACTTTCCTTATCATGGGTAACACCTTTTGGCCTAAAGTAAAGGGGTTCTGGCTCTAATTCTGGATGAATTTTAATGCAAAATGTTAACTTTTTCATAAGTGTTAATTACTAGATGTGTACTGCAGCAGTGTAGTTCCTGGGGTACATGGATATTGTAAACCAGTTACATTGATATTTTCAACTCTAAATTACTTTTCCTGGCTCTAGAAAATTTCAAGAGCTATGGAAAGACTGACTGATGTTTAGCTTCAGTGTTTCAGTGTCTACTGACAAATGAGTGCAAATGAGGCTGAAACAATTGGACATGTCTTACTTGGCTCGCTCATGGGAATATTCACAGATTTCTTAGAAGCAGCTGGTAACTGATGTGAGTGATGGCAACAGGAATGCCTTCCTCTTGGCTTGGTCTCCTTCCAGGAGGTATCAGAGATGAGCAAGAATTGTTTGTGTTAGACCAGTAAAAGAGTAAAGCCTGTTTATCCCTGGGTACTTGGATTATGTGAAACCTCAGGCTGCTCTGCTCCATTGGATTGTTAATAATTAAACTGGAGAATGACTGCTCTCAGCATCTGTCTCACTCTACCTTCCCAATTCAGTTTGTGCTAAAATGACAATGTCATTTTTGGGTGGAATCCATGGCACCCTGGTGGAATGGCTGATACAGAGCTGGTGTAACCTGTGGAAGATGTGTGTAGCTGTGGGGAAAAAACCCATTGGTGTGGGCCACAAAGAAATCTTTATGCGCATCAAGTCTGATGAAGCAGCTGCCCTACCTGGAGATATAAGAGATGCCTGGAGGCACCATTAAGGGGAGGCTGAGGTTTTCCAGAGCTCTAGAGGAAGCTGCCTCAGCCCTACATAAGGGGTTTTTGGCCAAATCCAATTTATTTGAGGATTAATGACATCAAACTGAGACTAAGATTTCAGCATAGAAGAGTCAAAAGGCAAGGGATGTAAATGGAGACCAAAACCTGATGCAACCTTGTTTTCTTCTTTCTTGCACCTCTCCAGGTATTGCTTGCACTTTAATCCTCATGTATATACTGTGCACAGATTGCTGGGCAATTGCTGCTCTATATTTAGCCTGGCTGGTATTTGACTGGAATACACCAAAGAAAGGTAAATATTGCAGGAGAGATACTGGTAAAGTGTCCCTGTCTCCATATTTGGACAAAGAAGCACTTCCTTGTAATGGATGACTTCTCTTCTTAGCGGGACTTGGCTGAATCACTGACCAAAGGCATTATTCAATGAAGCATTTAAATGTCAGCCCTTGGCATGAACAGCGACTGCAGGTTTCATTGATGCTGAGGGCAATACAAAATTAACATTCACTACTCTTATGCCATTGGTGGCTTTTACTAACGTATTTATAAGGCATAGGTTCTTTCTGTAATTCAGAAAGATCTAAAGATTCAAGACCTTTCTGTCCAGCTCTTGCAAGGTTCAGATTGTGATGTGATTATCAAGATGTGGCTCCTCTATGGAGTCAGTGTTGCTACAAATTAAGCAGATGACTTTATTTTAGGAAAAAAAAACCCAAACCTGTAGAAGCCAGCTCTGGGAACCAGCAGTGGTAACAAGCTTTGGCAACTACTTTTATAGCCAGATGAGCACAGTTCTCCAATGCTTCAAGATGACTGAAACCATCCAGGATTCTGGCCTTTTCCAAAGGTTGAATCAGAGTATTTCTAGTTTGAATTTTAGATTTGTCTACCCTGAATTTGCAGTCAAGCCTTAATTTGCTTGAAGTACCTTGTATTCCAGAGTGCGCACTGATTTCAGTGAATGAGGCAGGTCTCCCACTTGGAGGAATGAAAGTGTTGATTCCTCTAGTGAGACAGCAAACACTGGAGTCCTTTAGGTTTTTTGATGGACAACCATGTGAAAAGAGCTTTAAAGACATGATTAATTGTTTTCTACAGGGGGAAGAAGATCCCAGTGGGTGAGAAACTGGACTATATGGAGGTACTTCAGGGATTATTTTCCAATAAGAGTAAGTAAAAGTTTAACTCTGTGCCCTGGGATTTAATTGCTTTAGTGTCTTGTACTGGCAGTAGTCTGTCTATGACACTGAACTGTAAGCAGGACATGGCTCACTTACTATTGCCATACGACTGCTTGCAGCAGCTGTGGTTAGAAAATCTGGAATGTATACCGGTGGTGGCAATGTGATTGCCAGAAGCTGCTGTTTCTAGTGGTTTTACCAGATTCCTGGAGGCAGTCTGCAATCCTTGTTCATCTCTCCAGCTTCTGGAGACACTGGCATAGGTTGTCCCAACAAGTGGTAGCTGCCTCATCCCTCAAAGTGTTCAAAGCCAGGCTGGATGGGGCTTGGAGCTGCCTGGTCTAGTGGAAAGTGTCCCTGCCCATGGGAAGAAATTGGAATTGGATGATCTTTAAGGTTCCTTCCAATACAAATCATTCTGTGATTCTCTTCTGTGCTGCAGCAGTCCTGTGTAGTGCCTGACCCTAACACTGTTCCCCTCTCATAAATCATAAAATCTAGCTCAGTTTTTGCCTGTTTTCCAGTAACTTCTGCTCTGGGATGTATTCGGCCAGAATATCTGGGACCTATGTGAACCAAAAGTCATAGCACTTCACAAGGAGCAGTGAAATTTGTCCTCAAATCTATTTGCTTTGGAGAAGTCGTTTTTCCAGCAGTGGGAATAGCTTCAGTTCTCCAGCTTGTAACTTGCTCACCACATACTTGTATTTTTCCTACTGGTTCAGACATGTTGCAGAGAGAGGACAGGGCTGCCAGACTGCTCTGGGACCGCAGAATTAGCTTGATGACTTGGAAGGGAGCAGGGGTCAAATTCGGCTAAGAGGGAACTCGATCCTCTTTGGAAGGGCACACAGCTGAAAGGACTATTATGTAAGGTTGTTGGCAAGTTTTACTCAGCTTGAGTATGAGGGAGGGACCCTGATACAGCTTTTGAGCTACCTATCCCCAAGACAGTCCAGCCTCAGAAAGGAACAGGGAATCCAATTCCAGCAGGATGCCAAAGTGGCTTAGGCTGGATTCTTCCTTTGCAAAGTCACTTGAACTCTCAGGGTGCCTGAGTGTGCTGCTGGTGAGCAAGCCTTTTGTTGTACTCTGAGAAGTATAGAAGTATTTAGGTTGGAAAATACCTTTAGGAGCAAGTCTGACAATTAACCCAGCACTGCCAAGTTCACTGTGAAACTTGCTGTTGTTAACAGGTAATTCTTGGCAAGTCTAAGTGTACATGGAAAAATTCACAGACTGGAAGTCAGCCTGGCTCTGATGGCTGACAGAGAACTGAGCAGACTCTGCTGTTGAAGATGGGTCTCAGATGTGTTGTGTTCTAGTACCAAGTCCTTAGTGCTGCACTAAACACTGCTGCCTTGGATATTGGTGAAATGGGCTCTGTTATGCTGGGGACTTGGTTCCAAAAGTGCTGGTTCTGCTGTTCCATCATTCCTTTGATGCACATTTATCCTTGTCTTGGTGGAAGTATGCTCTGCAGAAGCCTTGCAGGTCAGATTCACTGTGGATATTAGAAGTTTGTCAAAGAGCTGGGTTGTTAAGGTAGATTTTGAGATGAGATGGAGTAGATAAACTAAACTTTGCAGCAGTTTTTAAATACTTGCTAGTTCACATATCTATTTGTGAGAACTCCTTATGGGTGTAATTCCTTTGCCGCTAAGGGGGAGGAGTTGTGCAAGGTTTATGGAGTCCACTGGTATTTCACATGCAAAAGGCAGAACAGGAGGGCTGACAGCTGGGAAATGGCTCCTGCATGTGTTTTGGGGGAACAGCCAGCTGGCTGCAGGGTTGGCAAAAGCTGCTACAGGGATCTTAGGGTAGAGAGGTGCTAGAAGTGTTTTTCTGCAGTTTTGGACTGATGCATGAACAATGAATAATGTCTCTGGATATTAAGAATGGTACCAAGAACCAGAATGCCTTGGGGTTGCTAAGAGCATGGGAACTCCTGGGTTAAAACTAGTTACCTGTTCTTGCCCAAGAGGGAGACGGGTCTACAGAGGATCACTTGTTTAAATGTTCTCTCTGCAAAAATCCTTTTTACTGGATTCTGATCTGTGTAATGGCTCAGTAGGACTTGGTTTGTGTCCCAGGCTTATGGTTTGTCAGGACAGTCCTCTGCTGCATCTCGTCCTGTGCCACGTGTCTGCTGAGCACTGCAAGGACAGATCACACCAGTGACAGTCACACTGGTGGCACTTGTAATGCCGAACTTGCCTCCAGCAAAGTCTGCATATAGAGCTGTGGTAGCTGCATCCATACCTGCACAGGTACCAGCTGTGTTGGGCTATCAGCTCAGATTTAATTCATAGAATTAAATTCATATGAATTAAATTCATAGTTGGAAGGGACCTTAAAGCTTGTTTCATTCCTCCCCTCTGCCATGGTCAGGGACATCTTCCATTAGACCAGGTTGCTTCAACCAGGCTGTGTAGCCTGGCCTTGAACACTTCCAGGGATGGGGCAGCTACAGCTTCTTTGGGCAGCCTGCGCCTGGGCCTCACCACCCTCACAGACAAGAATTTCTTCGTATTTGGCTTGCTGTATTAGAGCAGCTGCATGAGAATCAAGCTCTGCTCCAATGTTTGTGCTGATTAGGCTGGTCTCACTAGACTTAGCAGTGCCTCCCAGCCTGAAACACCAGGACTATTGTACCCATACCTGGAGATAGGAGGTCATGTTTTGTAATACCAGGTGGATTTGGAAAGCAGCCTGAATCTGGCTTAGTTACTCAGCATCAGCTGAGTTGGCCACATTCCTTGGGACTTCATGCAGCTGCTCTGACAATAATAAGCTATTTTAGGGCACTAGAAACTTAAGTTTTTCTGCTGGTTAATGGCTGGCCTTGTAAATAGTGCTTTAAGCTAAGCAGCACATGAAGCAGCTGAGGAGTGTTCCAGTGAACTGAGTCCTGGACCTGAAGTGACAGGTGAAGCCCAAGCCCTTGCAGGTGTGGCTGGACTGGAGCAGACATCATCTGCATACACCATCTCAATCTCCTGCTGTTGATCCCAGCAGCCTCCTAAGCACATGCTGATCTGAGGATGTCATGCTGGGAGTGCCATGATCTAAAGGTTTTGTTTAGGTAAAGAAGCTGTCAGCTGAGCATGTGAACATCTCCGCGTGCAGTAGGACTCCAGGTAGCCAGGGTTTCAGACCTTTGACTTACCTCTGTCAGACTGTGAGCACTTCAGGTGTGTGCAGGGAGACCCACTCACTGCAGTGGGAGAGTGGGCATCTGGCCAGAGCAGGAACTGCTGCCAAAAGTGTCTTTTTTTTTTTTTCCCCTCAATTTGTCTTGTATTCTGTGTCTTGGCTAGCTACCTGGCAAAGCTTCTCCTTAATTGTTGAACATGATTTACAGAATGGAAATAGAAGGGTTTGATTGCTCTGTCCTAACCTAGTGTAGTGGAAGGCATTCCAGCCCATGACAGGGAGTTAGAACAAGCTGAGCTTTAATGTCCCTTCCAACTGAAGCCATTCTGTGAATTTTTGACATATATAATACTAGGAGCCTGGTGAGGGGTCTTCAGGTCCTGGCTTGCACTTCTGGGAAGGTAAGATAATTTCTTCCGTCGTGTTGCTGGGTGTGATGTGGCTAAGTGCAGTTCTTGGATTATTTTGCAAGTTTATGTGCTCATGAGACCTGCTGCTTGGATCCTGCAGGATGAGCTCTGTGGTTTTGTGCTCTCTGCATTCTTCCATAGTCAGTGCTGCTCAGCTCCCACCCAGACAACTGATTTTTTTTCCTGCTCTTTGGCTCCTGGTGCTGAGCAGCAGTGGTTCTGTAGTCCTCTTTCTCCAGTACTGAATGTGAAAATTTATTTCCTAAAAATAAAATTGGCAATATGGTTCTTTAGCTGTATCTGGCACTCAAATGTTAACACTCATTTTCTTTACACTATTGCACTGGCTTACTACTTCTGTAGGCTGGCTTAAAGAAATCTGTTATTATTAGACAGGTGGATGGACTTTGCTCCCAGAGAAACATGTTTGGTTTCTAACAGCAGCTGGGAACAGGTGTGTTAGTGCAATGGGGTGAAGGTTCAGCTTCACTCCCAGTACTGATTGTCCAGCTGAGATGCAGCAGGGACGTGCTGACTCTGCCTCATCATGGGAGCACTGATGCTCCGAAGAGCTGTGTGGGAATGGAGAAGACCTTGGAGGCAAAAGGAAAAACCAGCTGGAGGTTCAGAACAGAGTTGCAGTGGTGTTGTTCAGTGACAGCTACAGCAATTCCTTGGGGCAACCTGATAATGCTATTTGCTTCTCAAAGGGAGGGGTTCAAAGAACCAGCAGTGAGTGATCAGCCTCCTGAAGAGAGGCATGGAATCATAGGATAGTTTGGGCTGGAAGGGACCTTTAAATGCATTCTAGTTCCAAAGCCCCATCTTGTGCACTTCACTATCTTCACTCTTGCTTGAGTCTAGAAATACATGATATACACTACTTCAAAAATTCCTGCTTCTAGATTAAATTCAGGGAGAGATGAAGGTATTGGCAGGTCATACCCTCCCTGGGCTGAGTTTGTGCATTAGCAGATTCAAGACCTCCTCTTGCAGAGAAGTGCCCAACCCTGTCTGATGTCTGTTGGTCTTAGATTCCCTGGCTTGACTTGGGTGGAAGAACACATAGAATCACCAAGGTTGGAAAATACTTTGAAGATTGAGTCCAACTATTCCAGTGCCTTTTGGGTAATTTTTCCTAATATGTAATCTGAACCTCCCTTGGTGTCATTGAGGCTGTGTCCTCTTGTCCTTTCACTTCTTACCTAGGAGAATAGACTGACCCTCACCTGCACCCTCCATGTTTACCTTCTGTGAGCCTCTGTGTTGTGGTACAGGTGTAGAGGGCAGTGGCAGCCTGCATGGGACAAACAGGGGAAAAGCGCACACGTATGCATATGAGGCTAAATCTCAGCCCTACTCCCTTGCCTTTGTTTAGTTGGATCTCTGCATACCCCTTGCTCGTCTCCTGCAGTGGTGTGGGTGATTGATTGTCATGGGTATTGCCAGCCCTATGGCTCCATGACAGGAGCTCTCGGAAAACAACCACAGCTATAAGGCTGGGGCTCCTATGAGGTATCCAAGCAATGGGCTCCACTGGGATCTGGGTGTCCTTGTGTGTGGTGGAGGGGCTGGAGCAGGAGAACAGTGTGTCTTCCATATGTGTGGCTCTGCCAAGCTCAATGTGCAGATGTCTCCTGCTCCAGAATGATAACGACAAACCTTCTTTCAGCTGTCTTTCCTATTAAAGGAGCTGTGCTTGGTGCAGGTGAGAGATGAGGCTTGGAAATCACTACCTTGCTCTGACAGGAGCTTTAAGGAAGGAGTGTCTGCTGCTTGTGCAGCCAAGCCATGTATCTGTGTCTACCAGGCTTGTAGTCAAAAAGTCAGAATATTGTCTAGGTTGGAAAAGTCCCCCAAGATCATCAAGTCCAACCATTCTGCTAGAAGTGCCAAGGCCACCACTAACCCATGTGCCCAGGTGCCACACCCACAAAGCTTTTAACTCCCTCCAGGGATGTGGAGTCCATCACTGCCCTGGATAGCCTGTTATAGAAGTCTCTCTACAACTGAGCAAGAATTGAGGGGTTGCTTACCATACTTACTTACCTTACTACTTCTTTCCTGGAGATGGGTTTTTGGTCTTTAGTCTGTGATCCCTGTTTCTTGTCACTGATCAAGGGGACAGCCCTTCTATCCCTGGAAGTGAAAGCAATCTACTAATTTGGGAAGAAGGGAAAGGGAATGAAAGGATCACTTGGTGTCATACAGGCAATGGGGCTTTGCAGAGCTGTTGCAACCACAAGCCTCTGTGCCCTCTTCCTGGAGTTCTACATGACCTCAGAGCCAGAGGAAATTATGAAGAGGGCCAGTCAACCTGCAGAACCTGCTGCTGCATCATGCTTATATCACAGCCGCTGTTTTAAATAGCACAGGAGCTGTAGCTTCATGTGGGGGCAAAGCTGAAAACAGGGAGAAGGGAATCAAGTTTCTGGGCATGCTGCTTTAGTGTGTCGCAATGGTACTTCAGCTCCCTGTAGCATGATCTAACAGAATGAACTTGCATAGTGCCAAAACACTCCTTGTCCAAGGCAGTGGGGTGGGTAATGCTGGTGTGACATCTTGGAAATCTGTGGGGTTTTTTTCCTATGGGAACTGATGCAGAGTGGCCTTTGCATATACAGTTTGAGGGATGGGGTGCCAAAGCTTCAGCTTGTAGGTCTGAGAGCTGCTGAGGTGTTGCAGTTGGCAAAAAGTGGCACTGTTGCAGCCTGAAAAGAGGAGATGATTTAGATTAGATATTAAGAAGAGGTTATAGACTCTTTGGGTAGTGAGGTCCTGGCACAGGTTGCCCACAGGAGCTGTGGCTGCCCCATCCCTGGAAGTGTTCAAGGCCAGGATGGACAGGCCTTGGAGCAGCCTGGTCTAGAGAAAGGTGTCTCTGCCTATGACAGAGGTTTGGAACTGGATGATCCTTAAGGTCTCTTGCAACACCAACTATTCTAACATATGGAAAAAAATTAAATTTGATCTCTATTTCTGTAGGATGATGCAGCCAGCCCTGCTGTGTTTTGTCCTGTGTGCTTCCTCAGACTGCATGTGTACTGCCTGGGGAAGATGCTCTGACACATGGGATGCTGCTGCTACCTATAGCATCAAAAAAGCCCTCTCTGGCAGTAGTGGTACCAGGGAATGAGTTGTTCTGTGCTAGCTAAGACAGCTGTGGAGAGTCCATGCTCTGTAAACAGAGGAACAAATGGTTAGGAATATTGCACAGCCTGAAAACAATGTGATCACAACTCCTAGTGCATGCCCTATAGGAATCAGAGATGGCTTGAGGTGTCTTGTTGACCCTTTGGCATGTAGGCCAGGACAGAACCTCTTCAAAGGAGACATAATTTCCAGTGGTTACCCACCCTTCTGTACATTTTCCCACTTGGAAGGTGACCAACAGGCCCATTAAAGGGTTGGCTCTTTTTTCAGGTATTAGGTGAACTTGCCTCTGCTATGAGACAGATGCTATGATGTTTATGTTCTTTTCCCCTCATACTGGGAGCCACTGATGTGCTGAGAGAGGGCCTGGAAGGAGGAAGCTGGGGCTATAGGACTGAAGAACTTGATTGGTTTGGGCAAGAGGTGTATCAGAATACTTTAGGAAGGAGTAGAGAAGCAAAAGGCCCAGGCTGCAGCAACCCATGCCCTATTCCTACCTGGCTGGCCAGCTTCTTGTATCTGAGATCAGCCTGTTTGTCCTGCTCCCTCTGCTCAGGAAACTGAAGTCTAAATGGCTGCTCCTACCAGAGCCTCTGAAATCCAGGAGAGCCGATACAAGAGCTCTTAGGCTGTTCCCCCTGATGGGAAGAGAGACAAAACCTGGGGGATATGAATTTTTTTGCTTCTCTCACTTTTATTTACTATCTGAAAATATCCATCTTCAGTTGAGCTCTTTTTTCTTTCCTAGCTGGTTAAAACCCACAATCTGCTGACCACCAGGAATTACATTTTTGGGTACCATCCACATGGCATCATGGGCTTGGGTGCCTTCTGCAACTTCAGCACAGAGGCCACAGGTGTCAGCCAGAAATTCCCTGGGATCCGACCATACCTTGCTACTCTGGCTGGGAACTTCAGGATGCCCATATTGAGGGACTACTTAATGTCTGGTGGTAAGCGCAATCACACTGTGCCATTTCTGCTTATGCTCTTGGAGCTGTCTTCACCTCTGTCAAGTGAAAAGCTGTGTTGGAAGTTCATGTAACCACTTCCTGCTGGTAGCATCACCCAAACATTGCTTTCATATAGTTGTCAAGAGGAAACTGTGAATAAATGTGAGAAATCCTGTCTAGTGGTAGGTGTCCCTGTCCCTGGCATAGAGTTGGAACTAGATGATCTTTAAGGTCCCTTCCAACCTAAACCGTTCTGTGATTCTGTGAATATGACTAGTTTGGGCTGCAGGTACTGCTGTTCCTCTGTGTTCATTCTTAACTCTAGGATACTCTTGTCCAAAACCATAGTAAAGATATCTGACAACTCTAGTTGTGGAAGGTGGAGACATGCAACCAAGTTGTCCTAGTAATTGTGTGAAGGTACAGGAAGAAGTTGCACTGACTGAAAATACTGAGTAACCATGGCCAGCTCAGCTCCTGGGCTCACTACCACATCACTTGTCACACATCTGTGTTTTGTGGTGGTGGTGGATGCTGTCTCCACCCAGTCACACTGCTGGGTGCCTGCCAGGGGTAAAGAGTGAAGTATTGCACAATACCAGCTGTTCAAGGACCCCCTTCCCTGAATATATTCCTGTAGATGGATCCCACGGATTATGCAGTGATGTAAGTGTGCTGAATTACATTAATAGGTCTGTTTTAATGGAGTCCAGGATTTTAATGCTGGAGAGCTTGTAGGTTGTGACTGGGCAGAGGAAACAGTGTTTAAAATACCAGTAAGGTGTCCTTACATGGCCTGAGCTTCCTTTTCAGAGTGAGGGCGCCTGTCAGTTAGATAGAGGAGAGGGAGTAACACTTAAAGACTGTGAATTGAACAATCCAGTAACCTGTTTGCTGTTTCTGGAACTAATTCATCAATAAATGACTTTAAAACAGATATCTTAATAAGTACCATGGCTGGGAAGACAATAGGAGTAGCTGTACCTGACTTGTTAGAATTTACTATTTCTGAGATTACTGTCATAATTGAGGGAGAAAAAAATGAACTGGACCTGGTGCAGAGAAGGTGTTTGTCCCTGTCTAGAAAGGGCAGTATCTCAAGCTGGTTTTTATCTTCTTGTACTGATGTTAGTTGCTGTGTGAAGTCCCTAATGTGGGAATTCCCAGGACAGCAGTACATGAGAAGTTGGGATCTGCTTTCCAGTCTGTCACATCTGTAAATTTAGTTGTGTTGCTTAAGTTTCCATGCAGCCTTTTTATATTTTAAAAAACCGTCTTTAATCTGTTCAGTATGACTGGCAGACAAGTCTTGTGGCCAGCTAGAGCTGCTTTCTCCTTTTTAGAAGGAACGTGGGAGTAGGCATTAGCAACATCATTGCTGTCTTGGCTATCCCTGAGCATTGTGCCTAAACCAGAGGAAAATTGTGCTTCTTCCGTTCCTAGGACCTAAGCAAGGTGTCATGAAGTTAACCTTCTGAAAGCCATAATTTGTCTTCACTTTCCTATACTAGAACTACAAAGGCCTTAACATCACTTGGAAAGTGCTGATAATTCCCTCAATCCTTTTTTCTGTGGATGAACCGCTTCCAGATGGAATTATAACAAATCCTAACACTGTACCAATACACATAGTTGGTTTACAACTAGTACGAATTCTTAATTTTACAGACTACTAGAGGTTAAGGTACAGCAGGGATCCTATAAGGCATGAGGGCATGACCAGAAAACCCTGTATACTGTGTGAAAGTGCTGAAGAGCAGAATTTATCTATTGCCATTTGTCTCCATGTCTCATTGCACTTTCTGAAGGGAGTATTTGGTGCTGTGAGCAGCAGTAATCTCCTCCTGCTAACAAGTGTGAAAGAGCTGAACATAAATCTGTTATTAGGCCTGTGTAGCCAGCACGAGTCTTGGTGTGGAGAATGGGACAAAGCTGAAAGTTGGAGCAGTGAGTATAGCCTGAGCCTTTCAGAGGAAAAATGGTCAGAGATGTAGTTGTGCTGAAAGAAACTAATTCTTCATCCTCAATTCCAGCTGATCTGTCTCAAGTGTGGTCTGCTCTGTTCTTATCTGGAGCTGGGATAGGTGATGACCCTGATGCCCAGATAGACATCAAGGCTGGCAGACTTGTCCTGTCTAAGTCCCCAGGGCCTGTTCATCATTTAGTTCTTGGCTCAAGCAATTAATACCATGAATGTAATAGGGCAATGACCTAAAGTACTCAGATCAGATGTGTTGTGTTAATGGACTGTAAGTGTTGGCATCCCATTTCTCCTTGGCTTATTCTGGCCAAAAAAGTGAGGCAGGAGCAAGCTTGGACACCAATTGTAGGATAAAGGCAAGAGTTTAAAGAGCAGACAATCAAATTTCTTAAAATTTTTAAAGCAATACAGAGGAAATTAAAGGTGGTGTCTTTGGGTTTTCATTTCCCTGGAGTGGGGACTGGTGCTTTAGGGCAGAGATTGCTTACTAAAGGTGAAGGGAGGTCCTGCTCTTTCCAGTGTGGAATAGAGGGAAAGACCTTCACAGACACTTTCTTCAGAGTATGGATTTATGTAAACACTCTGTCCCATAAATTGCAAGAGCTTCATATTATTTCAGATCTGTCTTAAAAGTTTGTCCATTTATTCTTTTTATATCGCTAAATCTATTCCACATCTATTCCACTACCTAATTTTGCTGAGAAATTTGTCAACATCAGACTCTCATCCATCAAAATAATACAACTGCTTTCTTCCTTTCTAAAGGTAAACCAAATCCTGCTGTAAAGTTTACATGGAGGGAGGGTATCTGACACCAATGCCTTTGATATCACTAGGTATAGAAAATCCTTGCTGAAGTCTTTCGATAAAGGAAAATTTTTGAGAGCTGATGTTTGTGGAGTTTATGACCAAGTCTAGTGCTGCAAGGTCTGTGAACTGCTTGTTTAGTTGAGGAATAGGTTGCCTGCTAATACTACCTGCTCTGACCAGAGGGAGGTTGGACAGCTCAACTTGCAGTTGAGGCATAAACTTTGTGCTGTAAGTATGAGAAGATCCTGAAGTCACCAGCCAATCCTATAGTGTGACCCTTGTGTTTGTCTCCTTAATCCAGGTATATGTCCTGTGAACCGTGACAGCATAGACTACATCTTGTCCAAGAATGGCAGTGGCAATGCTATCATCATCGTTGTTGGAGGGGCAGCAGAGTCCCTGAACTGCACCCCTGGGAAGAACTCTGTGACGCTGAAGAACCGGAAAGGATTTGTGAAACTGGCTCTACGGCATGGGTAAGGGGCAACCTCAATGCTGGAGCAGTACTGCTGTCATGTGGAAGGTGCTTTTATTTGAACAACTTGGTCTAGGTGAAGATGTCCCTGTTCAATGCAAGTGTATAGGACTAGATGGCCTTTAAAGGTCCCCTCCAGCCCAAACCATTCTGTGATTCTGTTCCCTGAAGCAGCTCATACCTTAGAGGGATTCTCCTTTCTGCAGTTTTGCTGTGTTGTGTGGGTGTTTGCCCAGACCATCAGACATGAGTCTCCTTTGGCTTCTGCCCCTGAGCAAAGTACAGGGGTAGGGGGATCCCTGGGACAGCAGGAGGCTTCCACAGAAAGGAGAGGCAGTGTCAGTATGGAGTGATGATCTGTGCAGTCCCCCTGATCCCCATGTGTCTGAAAGGAGATAGCCATCAAAAATAGGAGTTGAGTATATATGGAAGCATGTCCAATACCTGACTGCACAATGTTCCACAGGCCCATTGTCAATACAATTCTCTTGTATGCCTTCAAAGTATATCTATTATGTCATGCCAAGTCTGGCTGGCTTATGTTACCTTGTGCTGCAAAAAAAAGCTCTGGGCAATGGTACCAGCAACTGTGCAGCCTGACAGAACACACAGCAGCAAGTGTGGGGCTGTCATATGAACTGCAGTCCAGGGCATGGGGTCCTGAATCTTTCTGTCTTTCTAGAGCGGACTTGGTTCCTGTCTACTCCTTTGGGGAAAATGAAGTGTACAAGCAGGTGATCTTTGAAGAGGGTTCCTGGGGAAGATGGGTTCAGAAGAAGTTCCAGAAGCACATTGGCTTCGCTCCATGCATCTTTCATGGCCGTGGCCTCTTCTCCTCCAACACCTGGGGGTTGTTACCTTACTCCAAGCCCATCACTACTGTTGGTAAGGTTTTAGTATAAGCATGCTGTGTGCTTCTCTAGGTAGCAGAATACTTGAGTCTGTGCTGTACACCTGCTGTAGTTTGGTCTTGGAGTCTTGACTAAAAAATGGCTTTCCCTCCTATATAAAAACCTTCCAGCAAAACTGAGAATGAGCTAGAAGAGTTTCCAGAGGTTACAAACCTTCAATCAATGTTCTGCTTTCAGGCAATTTTGCAGGAGAGCTCTTTTTTGGGGGAAAAGGCTGTAGCTCTACTTTCTTTGGCCTTGGATAGCTAAAGTCAGAAGCAACCTGGCCCCCCATATTCCAGTGGGATGCATGTCTGAGAGTTGAATATTTAAACCCAACCCTAAAGCTTGCATTTGAGTCTTCTAACCCAAAGCAGCAAGGCTTTAAGGGAGGAGGGGAAAAATGTCAGCTTTGCTTTGTGGTGCGTATAGGGGAATACATAAGAAGAACTGACTCTTGGCTCATGTTAATTGAGAAGGGATTTATCACTCTGCTGTAAACAGAAGGGAGAATTCCTAGCCACCTTGAACAGTAGCATTTGTGTAGCTAAAGCAGATCTGATATTGCTGCAGAAGTGGTGTGTGTCCTTGTTGTGGGACAGTTGTGCTTCAGAGCCTGGTAAAACTGTGAGGAATCAGGCAAACCTCTGCTATAATGGCAAACTGTGCTGTGCCAGAATCCATTTAAGCTAACATGGATTTGTCCCTTTTTTATCAGTTGGAGAGCCCATCACCATCCCCAAAATTGATAATCCATCCCAGAAGGATGTGGACTTCTACCATAGCATATATGTGGACTCCCTGATCAAACTCTTTGACAAGTACAAGAGCAAATTTGGCCTGCCGGAGACTGAGGTCTTGGAAGTCAACTGAAGGCACTGGCTCAGCAGCACCTCCTTCTCAGAACCGACACATCATTTCCAGGAGTCCACGTTGTCACTTGTGTACTTGAAAGCATGTGTGGGTGTATGTATTCTTCAAAGCAAGTGTTTAAAGTATTGCTAAACCACTTTAATAATAAAGGCTTTGCTTTAGAGAAGTCCCATTACAAACATCTTTTTATACAAAAAAAAAGCACACCTCCCCATTGCTGTGAGGATTTGGATAAATGATAGCCTTTGTAATCTGCTATATAATGCTGTTGGATCACCAGCAATGGATTAGAAAAATTCCTACAGCTACTGTACCCACTAGCACAAACAATTTTGGGAGAGTAGGATTCATCTGGTTTTCAACCTAAAAAACAGCAGGTTGATTTGAGCAGCATGGCAGTTTTACAGGTGTGTTGCACAAGAGCCCTGCTGAGACATGCTTATGTAGTATAAGGGTATTTCTGCTTTGGAAAAGCCCTTTCTGGAACTACAGTTGGGCTGCCAACCCCCCTGGTGTGGCATCTATGCTGGATGGTGCAGAGAGTGAGGTGAAGCTTGATCCATAGTGTAGTGGATGATTTTGTGGCTGTAAATTCACCACTGCATTTAAAATGTCAGTTTAGAAGCAGGTATGTCCCGGGTGCTGCTTGCACGGAGGCTTGTAGCTGGAAATATGAGACTTCTTCATAGCCACAAAACTCCAAGGATAAGCTGTAGGAGCAGTGGGATGGTGCAGTCGTGTAGCCCTGGTGTTGCAGACCTTTAGGGTAGACTTTAGAGGGAAAATGCGGTGGGGCTATTGATGCGAGTGCTTTGGATCCCAGAAGCATTTGGAGAAATCTAGAAGTAACTTCTGGCGAAGGTGGCTTCTAATTACTCCATCCAGTGAATGTAAAGGAGTAGCCTTTGCATACATAGGATCTAAAGTGAGCTACTTTTTTAAAAGTATTTATAAAATGTTTATGTGGATGTTAACACTGCTTGTAGTGAGATTTCTTGAGAGTACGATTTGTTTATGTATAAACCCGAAACACTGCACTACTTGCATGTCTGACCTGCCTTTTTAACCATTCAGTTGAGTGTATCTTGAGCTCTAAAATGTGCCTTTCTTCCATGCAAGAGGATGGTACTTCACATTCCTGGAATCTTGCCTCTAAAGACAAATGTTCATCTGTCATATTTGATAGATTATTGTATTACAGAGTATCAATTTTTGTACAAATTTCTAGAAATAAACTTGGGCAAAAATAGTGGGCTGCTTTGGTCCCTTCAGTGTTGCAGGGTTTGTTGCTGATACTACAGCAGTAGTTTGTATGATTGCTGTTGTGCCTTTTTTCCTATGGGGAAAAAATGGTTTGTCTCTACAAAAGCAGACTCACACCAAAATTACCATCTCTGGAAGTGTGTAGTGGTAGACCTGGAAGAGTTAGGTTAAGGGTTGGACTTGATCCTAAAAGTCTTTTCCAACCTTAATAATTCTGTTCTACCATTTGCATGCTCCCTGCATGGGGCAGCCAGGATAATTTAAGCAAATCTTTGTGGTTTAAAGTTGGGGTTTTGCCTGGGAGTGTACAAGGAGCTGAGGCAGCTGCCATCTGTGGACCTCCACTGAGCAGATACAGAAAGCGCATGCCCTATTGCCCCTTACAGCAGATTATTTTGGGTTTTGTTGCTGCCTAGACAGAAAATGCTAGATTGCATCCCTGGTCCTCAGGTGAAAAAATCCTTCCAGCCCCTTTCAGCACTTAAAAGGGAGCTTCGTAAAAAAGAGTGACTTTCTATACAGAGTGCTTAGTGATAGGACAAGGGCCAAATAATAACTTCTATAAATAGGCAATAAACCTAATAGAGAAGAGATTTATATTGGATATTGGGAAGAAATTCTTCCTTGTGAGGGTGTTGAGACCCTGGCACAGGCTGCCCAAAGAAGCTCTTGCTGCCTCATCCTTGGAAGTGTTCCAGGCCAGCAACCTGGTTTAGTGGAAGATGTCCCTGCCCCATAGCAGGGGAGTTGGAAGGAGATGAACTTTAAGATCACTTCCAACTCAAACCACTCTGTGATTATTCTTGTCAGAGCCCCCAGACTTCTACTACTAGAGGTGCAAAGTGCTGCAGAAATAGCTCACAGTGCTGAAAAGTTCATGTGGGCTCTTCTAGTAACAAGGGAGGGTTTAACCTGTTGTTTTTGGGCTGGGTCTGGCCTGTGAACCACAGAAGTGATCAATCAGTGCTGGCTGACTTTCACAGCCTGACAATTCTGTTCTCCAAGGTGAAAGCCAAACTTGCTCTTTGCCCTTTTCAGGCATGGCCAATGGAATTTTAAAGTCTCCTCCTCAGGAAGATAAACCTGGTGTGTTGGTTGCTTCCCCTTTTCCTCACCCCTAGTAGGATTGATTTGTATGTGTGTTCTGCTAGCTGACGTGAAGGTTGTGTTTCCAGTGACTTCTCTGGAAATGAATAGCAAGAAAAGCTCTGCCCAAACCACTTATAACTACTTGTGACATGTCACTGGAATCCACCTTTGAGGATTCCATGAACTGAAGGAGGTCAGTTCTTGCAGAGCTTTTTCCAAGCAGTGTTTTTGATTATCAAGTTTTAGATCAAAGCATAGCTGCAGACTGAAATCCCCCTAACACAGAGGAGGGAGTTATTTCAAACAAGGCTCCATTCTTGCAAAAAGGGATATACTAATTAATATCCTGTGATTTTCCATACTGCAAGGTTGGACCAGCTCTGCTGAATTCTTGGCTGTGCTGAGAGTGTAACAAGAGATTGACACTAAACATTGTTGTTTTGCTATTACCAGTCTATGAAAAGGAAAATTTTGTCTGATCTCAGCACGTGCCCAAGGTACTAGCCCATATTGTCTCATACAATAGTGTGCAGAAGGTCAAATGCATCTTGGGCTGATCTTACAGTGTAGCAGCATCTCAAGGGAGGTGATCTGTCTTGCCTTTAGCTCAGCAATTTCCCCTTCCTCTGCTTCTGTTTAGCTTGCTATATGAAGTACATTTGCACTTCTCTGGTTCTTTAAGATCTCCCTGTCCTCCTAACATTCCTCATTATACCTGCAAGAATCCTGATAAATCAGTCCCTCATTTGCAGGCTGGAAGAGGGGACTTTCCACTTTCACCAGTTTTTCCTCTTGTGTTTATACATAGTTACTGTCCTACTTTGTCGTCTTTGCGTCAAATCAGAGCTCTCCCTCTGCCAAACAGAACAGTAGGGAACATGACTAAGTTTATGGAAAAGGCATGGCAGTTGGATGCAGGCCACCTGCAGTGATTTATCCCTTCCTTGACTGCCAGCCATAGGGCATCCTGAGCATGTTACATGAATCCTGGGTTCAGTTTTGAGCCCTTCATGACAAGAAGGACATTGAGGGACCGAAGTATGTCCACAGAAGGGAATGCAGCTGGGGAAGGGGCTAGAGTGCCAGAAGTGGCTGAGGGAGCTGGGTGGGGCTCAGTGTGGAGGAAAGGAAGCTTGCGGGGGGACTTCGATCACTCTCTACAACTTCCTGACAGAAGAGTGAAGTCAGGTGAAGTCTGGGTCTGCTCCCAAGGGACAAGGGACAGCACAAGAGGAAACAGCCTTAAGTTGCACCAGGGAAGGTTTACATAGTATATTAGGGAAAATTTCTTCATTGAAAGGGCAGTCAGGCATTAGAACAGGCTGCCAAGGGCAGTGGCAGAGTCTCCATCCCTGGAGGGATTTAACAGACGTGTAGATGTGGTATTTGGGGACATGGGTTAGTAGTGGGCTCGGTATGGAATGGTTGGACTCAATGGTCTTAGGGGGCTTTCCCAATCTTAATGGTTCTGTTTGCTCAGCTGTTTTCCCTCTCAGTGAAGCAGAGCAGCATTATTTCCTACAGCACCAGCTATAAAGGTGGGATATCACCAGCTTGCTTTGAGCCCCTTGTTAATTAGCATAGCATAAGCAGAATAATGCTGTTTTTAGTGTGTACACAGCTTTTTATTCAATGTGGAAGCAGATCTGAGTCTAATAAAGGGGATTGAAAAAACAGAGAGGACGTGCTGCCCCCATAAGGTGCCTGTCAGTAACTCCATGATAATGTAACAAAGTCCCCAGGCATTTTGGGGAAACGCCAAGTAGCAATGCCAAAAAATCACTCACCCAGACTAGAATGGCCTTCTTTGAGGAGGCAGAGACCAGAAATTGATGCATTACCCTCTGAACTTTTTGTCAATTTAGCCCAAGCAGCAGTACCACAAGGAATAACAAATTATTTTTTTACAGTGCACATTCTCAAAGCTTCGTGCTATAAAATGATCCCCTTGAAATGGTTCTGTTTGGTAACAGCTTAGATAAATTAAGTTTTCCATTTAATGAAAAATCCATACTAGCATTTTCTTGCCTGCTTCTGCCAGGAATTCAAGGGAATTCCACAGTAGGCAGCTGAAAGGGCAGGAAAAAGTGTTAATGTAGGGATTTCTCTATTTTGCTTTGTGGTTATCTTTTTTTCTCTCAGATGGGGTTTTTGGGGTGAAGATGTTTTAACAGGTTGTAAAAGGCCATAATGTAAGCCTGGTGGGAATTTGAACTCCATCCATGGTCTGATTATTTACTGGTTCCCTGATTCCTCTTAGATCTGATCCACACTTCTAGTTAATCATACATTGGGAGCTTTTTCCTCAGATAGTTTTTGGCTTTGCTGTATGCTTTCTGCTGTACTTTGATCAAGGCGGCACAGTGCAGGCAGGAGTGCCCTCCTGCCACATTTGACTGAGCCAAAATGTCATATTGCCGTTGTGTGAAATCTTTGGAACAGTTGAGCTTGATGATCTGAGAGGTCTTTTCTAACCTAAATGATTCTGTGATTCTATACTTTTATGCAAATAGGCTGCATAGCATCAGCAACCATAGAACCCATCCATTCTTCTTCCTTGTCACATCAGAAGGTCTGGATATCCCAAATTCTTTTTAATAGATGTAAAGGTTTCATCAGTGAAGAGTCAGTCAGAATGTTATGACCTACAGATGATACCTTATAAGTATCAAAGATCAAGAAAGTCTTGGTGGTTTGGTATAATGGCATTATATTATCTGGGAGATGCTTATAGCCAATGAAAGTAAAAAGTTTTGGTGCAAATGCTGTCCTGGGGAGGCTTAACAGCCAGTAGGCTCCAAATTCAATAGGTATACTGATTTTTTCTCTTCTTATGTATATTTAGCTTTCATCAATGCTTTCATCTGGCAGAAACTTTTCATTCAAAGGGCCTTAAAGGTCTCTATAAATATTCCAAAGAAGGATTTACTTTTCCCATAGATTAAATGCAACCACTTCTGGAGTGGAAAGCACAACCATGACACATCTGATAAAGTGATAAAATCACATTGCCACCTCTGCAAGATGAAAATGCAAGTGCAGTAAAGGGAGGGACTTTATTTCAAGCAGAATTCAGAAATAAGTTTCCTTCAGGGACTTATGGTAATGTACCAGGAGATATTTCATGACTGTATTTACATGGGAGCTTAGGAATTTTGCATCTTGTTTGGAAGACAGTCCTTGCAGCAGCCTGCAGTCCCAGTGCTTATTTGTTATGTGGGGTCGGTGGTCAGAGACAGAGACGACACACACTTTCAGAGATCCATGCAACAACAACGAGTTTTATTGTTTGGATCCTCTTTATATAGGGGGTTTGCAACACCTTGATTTAAACCGCTGATTGGTCTGGTTTTAACACCATCCAGTTCTTTGACCAGTGTGATGTCTGCAGTTTAGGATGGAACATGATTGGGTGAAGTCCCTGTTTGGGTTTGAATGTATCTATCATTGTTCACCAAGGGACTGGTTTATGGAACTGGGCTGGGTTTCTTATTTATAGCTGAATTAATTGCCAAGCCACAGACCAGCTGGGACACTTACTCAGTTGTGAACCACTTTGAAGGCCTTTGGCCTTGATCTACCCACTGAAATCAGAAAGCATCTTCTGGTTGATTGACATGGCCTTTTAATGTAGTCCCCAGTGGTAGCAACCACTTTGAGGTTGGTGAGTGTGATGGACCCCATGTGCTGTTCTCCTTCATTTAATTGCCTTCTCGTTTAAAATATATTTAGTTTCATAGAATTACAGAATCATTTAAGTTCTAAAGCCTTTAAGACCATTGAGCCCAACTATTCCCCCAGCACTACCCAGCCAACCACTAATTCATATCTCCAAATGCCACATCCACATGCACACATCTGTTAAATCCTGCCACGGATGTGGTCTCTACCACTGCCCTAGACAAACTGTTTCAGGGCTGGATGATCATTTCCATGAAAAAATTTTCCCAATATCTAACCTAAACCTCCCCTCACACAACTTGAGGCCATTTCCTCTTGGCCTGTCCTTTGTTCCCTGGGAGAAGAACTTGACTCCCACCTGGCTCCACCCTCCTGTCGAGTTGTAGAGAGGGAGAAGGGCCCACCCGAGCCTCCTTTTCTCCAGGCTGAGCCCCCCAGCTCCCTCAGATGTTCCTTTTCACACTTGTGCTCTAGTCCTTTCACTACTTTCCCTATCTCATTCACAATATATATTTTAAAAAATACATGTTTGAGTCTGAGAAGGAAGTTTTTTCCATGTAAATAATAGCCCTTCTAAGCACTAGGAGAGTAACAGATATTCTAAGCATCATTTGCCTTCCAAAGCACCAGGAGTCCTCTTCTGTGTCCTGCGTGGAAATTATCTAATGGTTATGAGCTGACTTGAAAATGTCTTCTACTGGAAGTGGATCTCTTCTGCGCACATAATGTGACCTAAACAGCTTGATGGTGTGTCAAAAACACAATGAAGTGTCTCTGTCTGAGGTGGGGTTTATCTATAATGGGATACTCAGAAAACTTATGATAAATTAATTAAATCAGTTTTAATACCCCCATATTTATGTAGCTGGTGGTGATGGTAAAATGCAAACAATGGCCAGTTGCAAATTAATACAGTCCCCCTTGGAGTTTATTGCATTAAAGACTTATATTGCTATTAATTTAAAACCAAGGGCCTCTACATTAAAAAGATCTGACCCTGACTGTGCTTTTCACTGTGAGCTTTTTATACAATGCCTAGGGATTACCAGAACACCTTAGGTACCTGCAAGTGTCTCACAGCAGTTCAAAATAAACTCTGTGAAGGGAGCAAACATACTCAGCTGCAACTAGAAATACCTTGAATACAAACAGGTGCAAAGTTCAATGCCCACAAAACCAGTATCTTGTTTTAGTCGCTCTTGCTTAAGATTGATCCCTCTCAAAGCAAAGCTAAACAAACTCTTTTAACCCCACATCTATGGCCATAAATTACATTATTTAATACGCATTCAGTGCAGAATTTGTCCTTTTTTCTCTTTAAACAGTTCACAAACTTCAAGTATTTTGCTCTGCATTTGGAATGCTTCTACCCATCAGTGAAGTATTTTGTCTCACTTGAGTGATTTTGCAATGATCTCATACCCCAATAAGAAGCATATTTGACCTGATCTGTGGCAGAAGTAGGAATTATTGTTAGCCACAAGGTCATTTCTTCCCTTCCCAAAGGTGCTACCCTGCCAAAATTTGCAATAAAGTCTATTAAATAATATCTATAATAACTTGCAGGCAGTATCTCACCACTGTATGTCATTTTGAAGGACATGAGTCCATGTATCTCAGCTTCAGTGAAAAAAGATTACTGACAAAGTAGTGCTTCCAGAAATGGCAATTAAATATTCCAATGTAATTTCTGGCAATTCCCCACTGGCACTTAATCCAGATTTCTCCAGAGCCTTTTCAAAAATACACTTCATTCTGCAGGAGTCTTTACCAGATTTTGTTAAAATTGCTTTTTGAAATTTTATTAGTAGTAATTTTAATTATCTTCTGGCTTTGCTTTCCCAAAAAAAAAGTCCAGAAGAAATGCCATCTGGTATTCCATAATGTCAAAGTGAGGAGCTGCTAAGTGTGAGTTTAGACAACACATAAACACAAGACAGAGTCAGTAATCTGGTGATGTTTTTGACTGTTGAATTCATTTGAAGAAAACTGAAGATCACAGAGCCACAGACTGGCTTAGATTGAAAGGGACCTTAAAGCTCATCTTGTTCCAACCCTGTGCCATGTGCAAAGACACTTTCTACTATACCAGGTTGCTCCAAGCCCCATCCAACCTGGCCTTGAACACTTCCAGGGATGGGGCAGCCACAACTTCTCTGGGCAACCTCTGCCAGGGCCTCACCACTCACAGGGAAAAATTTCTTTGAAATATCCAATTTAACCTTGCTTTCTGTCATTCCCCCTTGTCACAGACTCACAGAGTCACAGAATATTCTGAGTTGGAAAGGACACACTAGGATTATTCTGTCATTCCAGGCCCTTGTCCAAAGTCCCTCTCCAGCTCTCTTGCAGGTCCTTTAGGTACTAGCAGGGGGTCTAAGGTCTCCCTGGAGCCTTCTCTTCTCCAGGCTGGACCCCCCCAGCTCTCCCAGCCTGTCTCCAGGGCAGAGGTGCTCCAGCCCTTAGAACATCTCTGTGGCCTCCTCTGAACTCACTCCAGTAGCTCCACGTCCTTCTGATGTTGGACCCCAGAGCTGGAGGCAGCTCTGCATGTGTGGTCTCACCTAAGCATGACAGAGGGGCAGAACCTCTTCCCCTACTGCCCTTGCTGTGGAATCAGCCCAGCACATGGGGGCTTCTGGGCTCTCAGTGCACATGGTCAATCCTCTTTAACTTCTCATCCATCAATACTCTAAAATTCTTCTTCCCCGGGCTGCTCCCTGTTCATTCTTTGCCCAGCCTGTGTTTGTGCTTGGGATTGCCCTGACCCATGTGCAGGACCTTGAAGGAATACAGCTAGAAAGTCAAGCTGGGAGCACTGTCCAGCTCGTGACAGAAGTGGATATGTTAGCATTAGTAGGCCGCAAGCTTTGACAACAGAAAACAGAACCTCAAAGAAGGAATGCAGAAGTTAGCAGTGTGCTTGGTATGATGTGCTTGGTAAGCAGAACTTAGATGAGATAACACATACCTGTGCTAGTTAGTATGAGGCTCTGAATTAAGCAATGTTACCTAGTTACATAAATGTTATAATTGTGCTATTTTTAGTAATTGCTGAAAAGGTCTATAAGCTCAGCTTTGTGAATGAATAAACGACGTCATGTGTGCAAACCATGGAGTCCATGTCTCTTTCATCAATTGCCATCAGGACCTTGGACGTGATCTGGTTGAACTTCACAAGGTTCACACAGACCCACTTCTCCAGCCTGTCCAGATCCCTCTTGACACCATCCCTTCCCTCTACACAGTAGACACACCACTTAAGTTGGGTAGATGGGGAGGTTGTGGTTGTGGGATGCACACAGTGCTCCCACATCCATAACCTCCCCATCTGCCCAACCTGTGTGGTGTGTCTACTGTACTTGCTGCAGCTGCAGGAACTTCATCTTTTATAATAACACACTGCAGGAACACCCATGGGGACATAATAAAGGTTATACTGTGATCTTTAAAATGATGCAGACAGATAATGACAACCTTTTGATTTGGTTAAAAAATTCAAATGACAGTTTCCTAGGGCATCAGTAAATTACACAGGGTCCTATGTAATGCCATATACATGGGTGAGTTGGCAGTACTGCTTCAGCATTACTGCCTCCAGTGACCACTCATAATTAGGGACAAAAGAAACCACTCTCCAGTGGAAGCTTGCAAATACTCTGCTTAAAATAATCCAACAATCCTAATTAATGAACAAATTATTGTAAGCCCTACAATTCAGGAACAATCTGGGTTATTAAATGGCTGTCATCATGTTGAATGGTCATTGTGGTGAACTATACAAGGCAGGTACTAAATCTCTCAAAACTCATGAAAATCAGATGTAAATCTGAAACCTTATCCCTACAAACTTCTCATTTTATGATGCCCTCGGAAATGGTTCTTTTTCATGCTGACATAACGAAATCTAACAATAAATCTGAAATTTAAAATAAGACCAAAGTTTGAGCTAGTGTGAGCTGGAAATCTGCCAAGATTTCTTTGCAGCTGTATGAGTTCCACTGCTACAAAATCAACAATAAATCCACATGTGGTTTTGGGTCATATTTGAATTTTTCTCTGGGCGATATTTTACTTTTTAGTCCCTGAATTGTGGGTTAGAGCTCTCAGTCTACATCAAGCAGCAAATGCAATCTCCATATACATGGCAGGTGAACTGCTATGGTAAATAAATCATTTGACTTTTCTAAACATCACTATTTTATCATCACAGTCTGTTCCTGTGGAAAAGAAGAAAAGTAGGAAAATCCTGCTATGGTAATGACATATGGACTTAAAATTCAGCAAATTTCACTATGTAAATTAGTGTCCTGGTGTTCTCTGGGATAGAGTTAGTTTTCTCCCTAGTAGCTGGTATGTGGTTGTGTTTTTGATTTAGGATGAGAATAATGTTGATAACATACTTTTTATAGGAGACGGTAAAGAAGTGGGGGAAAATCAGTCACAGAAACATCATGTTTCATCTGAGGATGGACTTTTTTTTTTTAAAGGATGTTTTGGGTTTTTTATATTTTGGGCAAACAAGCAGTGGTATCTTCACACTGCTTCCATAAATTGTTTTTAGTGATTTATCTCAGGAAAAACTATTCTTACAGCTGTGATCTTTGATTTTATATCTAAGTCTAAGCTAGAATTAGTTTTGCTCTCTGGAGGAAACATATTGAGAGTCTCAAAGGCAGAAAGCATCCTCAAAATTTCTTGATGTTTAGATAATCTTGTTATTCTGAATGCATTTTTCACACCTTGAGCAAAGAAACCCCCCAGATTTCATCCTAAAAATCAAGTTTCAATTGTCCAAGGTGAAGATGGAATGCTTAAAAGGAAGGAGAGTGTGTCTTGTACTGAACCAGAAACCAGGAGGTGAATCAAATTGATACAACAGGTCCAAAATGACTATGTTTGAACCTCCTGATCTCAGCATGTCTCAGGAGTCTGGGTGCTTGAAAATAGAACACTGGCTATAGAAAATACTGAAATGGGGTTTTTTTCATCAGAAGGAAAAAAATGGAGACGCACTTTTCCCGAGAAGGTCTTCCAAAAAAGGCCACTGGTTTTAATTAATTTTCCTGATCAGAGACAGCAACATCCAGTACTCACACACACCAGGCTCAACGATGTCCAAAACTTAAGCTTGAGGTATCGAATTTATTTGATGCCTACATGTAGCATCAAACAATTTGGGAAAAGAATTCCATATTGATGTGTTACTATGGGATAAACCAGGGAATCACCCAGAAGAAAAGTTTAGCATCTCCATTTCAACTAGGAAGCATTTTTGAGAAAAGCAGACTATGGTGAGCAGCTGCAAAGGAAAGAGCAGGAGGGAAGATGACTTAATGCCACAAGGATGGCCATCAAACCCCAGAAAACTTGACTTTCCATTCCAGTTTTTATTTTACTTCCTATTTTTAACAAGTTCACTTTTGAATACCCTAGACCAAAATAAGTGCTGAAGAATTGTAATGCTGTTACAACACCTCACTAGGGCATGGAATATTACAAACCGAGGAGTACTGCAGGTGAATAAAGGCTTACTGGGCTTCCAGCAGGATGGTGTGGGAGATGCATGTTGCTGAGGACAGGAGAACTGGAGGAGAGTAGGAGCAGAGGACGGGGTTTTCCAGCACTGCACAGCACACTCAACCCTTTCAGAGCTGCCCAGCCCAGTGGGAACAAGCATATCCAGTGCTGTGGCATGCATTAGGGACAGGCATTCCCAGTGCCGCTGCAGGGATGGCAGGACTGGTGTTCCCAGCAGTGCGGGGACAGGTGTTTTGGCTCAGTTGCTGATGGTCCCTGGCAGTGCCATGGGGATGGGCATCTTGAGTATGACCACCTATGCTAGGTAGGTGCTGCAGAGTGCAGTTGGGATGGATGGCCCTGGTGGGGCACAGGCACACAACTGGTGCTTCGAGAGCTGCACCGTACTTGGGGATGGTGCTGTTCCAGGTGGGCATGGTCTCCTCTGTTCAGGATGGATGTTGCCTGGGTGGGATGAGATGGAGGTAGGTGCTGAGGGGATGGTAGCATTGGGTTTTGGTGTGTGTAGGCATTATGGTTGGTATGATGTGAGGTGAGTTGGCCTGATGTGGGATGGCTTGGCATGGAATGGGATAGGCCCATATACTGTGGGAAGAGTTTATCTGATATGGGGTTGGTTGGCACAATGAGGGGAAGCTTGGTCTGTTGTTGGGCAGGTTGGGGTGATATGAGGCAGGTTGGGGTGACATGGGGCAGGTGGATGTGCTATGGAGAAGGTTGGTGTGATGTGAGGCAAGTGGATGTGATGTGGGGAACGTCAAAGAATCAAAGAATCATGGAATAAGCTGAGTTGGAAGAGACTCATCAGGATCATCAACTCCAGTTCCTGGCCCTGTGAAGGACACCACGACAATCTCACCATGTGCCTGAGAGCATTGTCCAAATGCTTCTTGAGCTCTGTCAGATTTGATGCTGTGACCACTTTCACGGGGAGCCTATTCCAGTGCTCAACCACCTTCTCCATGCAGAACCTTTTTCTAATATCCAATTCAAACCTTTCCCAACTCAGCTTCAGACCATTCCTTCAGGTCCTGTCACTGGTCACGAGAGTTAAGAGACTGGTACATGCCCCTCTGCTTCTCCTCCTGAGGATACTGAAGACCTCAATGAGGTCTCCTCTTGTTGCTCAGTCTCTTCCCTAGGCTGAACAAAAGACATGACCTCAGCAGCTCCTTATAAGGCTCTCTAGACCCTTCGCCATCCTCATGGCCCTCCTTTGGACCCTCTGCAATAGCCTAAGGTCTTTTTTATATTGACACGAATTAGATGGATGTGACACTCGGCAGGCTGGCCTGTTTTGGGGCAGGTGTCACATGGGGCAGGTGGATATGATGTTGAGCAGGTCGGAGTGATATGGAGGGGGTGCTGAGGATGACACCACTGCCGATCCACAGAGTCGGACCCAGCCTCGCAGCTCCTCCGAGTGCCATGGTGACCGCCCCTCCATCCCCTCAGCTGAACTATTTTCCGTCCCACCACGTGATGACAACAGCTCCCGCACACGTGACGGAGGGCGTGATGTCAATCAAACTCGATCTTCTCCAATCATCGCCCGTAATTGGGCGCTGTCCCGCCTTCCGGAAGCAGGCACTCTAATCGACGCCGGCGCGCGTTCCTGCGGTTTGACAGGGCCAGCGCAGAGGGGCGTTGATTTGCGTCAGATTAAGCCAGTCGTAACTCGAGAAGGCGTGTGGGCTCCCGCCCCTTCGGCGCAAGGACCAATGGGCGTGCGGGAGGCGGTGCTTCGCCCACCCCCCGGCACTGCGGTAATATGGCTCCGTAGCGGGCGGTCGGCTCGGCGTTGCTGCCGCCATTAACCCCTGCGCGCCCGGCGGCCTCGGGGGAGTAGAGCGGGGACCCTACGTGAGGATGACCTCGGCTGCCGGTCCCGCCGCATTACCGCCCGGCTCCGCCGCCCGCGCCCTACATGTGGAGCTGCCTTCGCAGCAGGTACGGCGGGGCCTCGGGGCGGCGCTCGGAGGGGGCTGAGGCGGAGGAGGGTGTCCTGAGGTGAATCAGGGGTGTCCCCTGAAGTGTGGGGTGTTCTGAGGTGAAGGGGATCTGCTCTTTTAGGTGTGGGATGCCCTGAGGTATACACAGGGGCGTGCTCACTGAGGTGTGGGTTGTTCTGGGGTGAAGGGAGATGTTTCCTGAGCTGAGAGGTGCTCCCTGAGGTGTACAGGGGTTGCTCCCTCGGGTGAATGTGGATGCTCCCTGATGTAAAGGGGTGGACAGGTACTCCATGAGGTGTCAGTGGGGCTTCCCCGAGGTCTGGGGGTACCTCAGGTAGAGTCCCCAAGATTATGGGAGTCCCTGAGGCAAGGGGCAGTTTGAGCACCTTTCTCTTAGGCTGGTAGGAAGACGAGAGGAAGCATGGGGGTAGGGGTCTGTGCCTCTCTCTCGGGGGAGTCAGGTGGTGTTTCCTCTCCCAGAAAACTACTTCTGTGCCTACAAAGGATCTGGAGCAGACTAAAGGTGGGAGTTGCAACAGGAATAACACCGTGAAAATCGATGTTGAACTTGGGCACCTCGTGAGGCCGGAGCAGCTGGGGTGTCCCCTCTTCCTTCTCTTGGCAGGGTGGGGAGCAAGTGTGGATATAACATGAGGTGTATTCTGAAAAGTGGTGAAATGTTCTCTCCCCATTGCATCCTTCCTTCACCTAACTCTCTTCCTGTTTGCTGATAGTTGGCTTTTGGTTTACTGGGTATTTGTCCCACTTTTTCATTTTGGGGAGCATTCATTTTAAGTGAGGAAGACGAGGTTCTGCCTGAGCATTTAGCAATCCGTATCAAACCGACTCTGTGCCCTTTCCCCTCTTGCATGTGGTGACTTTGGTTGTACAGGAGCTGGAGCAGGAGTGGTGAAGGTGGGAGTAATTAGCAAAATTTTGCTTTTCTTTAGAAATAGTGTAAGATGTGAGTGTTGTTTTGGCTCATTGACTCAGTGCAGTCGATGTTATTACAAGTTGGACACACAATCTGTTTTACTTGAGCTACATGTTACCAGGTGGGAATATAAAGAGTACCAAGAGAAAAAATCAACAGATGTTAACCTCAGGTGGATCTATAACTGCTCTTTTGTTAAACATGTTCTAGAAGACATCCGCTTGGGGGCAAAGGGAGGGAAATGGAGGTGGCTGTTGGCCACCTGACCCTCATTTGCGAGCAAGTACTTACTCTGAAATGTGGGTCTGCTCTATATTAATAAAAATAAACATGAATGCTGTTCTGTATGAACAGGAAACAGTGGATTGTCCACGAAATCAAGTATGGCCTTCTCCTTGCTGAATTTTTGGTTTTATTCTTTCTCAGGCTTGTGCAAGGACCAAGTGAATGCTGCAGGGAGAAGCCTGAGATATTAGTCATTGGATTTCATTTGGGAAAGTGAGACCAAAACTCAGGCTTTTTCTTCTAGGAGCAGAAACTTTTATAGGAGTTCCTAGGAGCAGAAATTGAGTCGTTGATTATAGGATGTTCCAGTTGAGTAAATATTTATCAAGGATGCTTGTATGTTAATTGTAGCAAGTGTAAGGCTGTGACAGAGACTGAGGTATTCTGCTGTGTGCTCTGCTAACACAAGGACCATGTGCTGAGGGATCTGTATACTGTGTCTGTACTTGGAATCAAATTGAGAGGCTCATCTGAACACACTGATAGCAAATCACCCTCTTTCTTTGTGTTATCTGAGCACAAAAGTCTGTTACTGAAATGCAAGACACCTTGAAGGGGCTCAGCACACTGGAGCTATTTTACTGCAGAATTATGAAGAAGATAAGTCATTCCTAGTCTATTGTACCACTTCTGTAATGCCGTAGTCTGGCTGACCCAAGCTATGTGATGCTACGTAAGGCACGGTAATTGTTTGCTGTATGCCAGCACGAAATCAGCTTGGTGATTTGTTTCAGTAGGCAGCTTTCTCTAGGACACCCAAAGCTACATTTTTTTGACTCTAAGGATTGAAAGCAGGATGGTCTGAGTCATGGCTATAAATCTCTCCACAGACAAATTCTCAACTGTGAATTCAAGGTGAGTGCTTTTAATGACTGAAGTGACTTTTTAGGGGCGGAAGTACTGACGGTGTAATTTGGATTTAGTCTAGCTTTAATTGTTCCAGTAACATTCACATTGATTAGAAAACAACGTTCCTGCTACTGACGCTTTTGCAGAAGTGAAAAGTTAAGTCTGAAACCTTTTGCTACTGTGATGACACTTATGTCAAAACTGACTGAC
Organism: Ploceus nigricollis; assembly: GCA_013399945.1. Lineage (NCBI taxonomy): Eukaryota > Metazoa > Chordata > Aves > Passeriformes > Ploceidae > Ploceus > Ploceus nigricollis. Next base: position 133,716 of record VXBC01001455.1, on the reverse strand, counting down.
CTCTTCTGTAACTTGTTTGTGTGGCGGGATGATTGGGGCAAAGAATGCTTTTTGCTGTTGTATTCTGTATTTTAAGAAAGAGAAATTGAGGATATGGCTGTAAAGAAATGGCTCTGATTAAGCATAAAATGCCCATTTGAATCCCTTAGTAATTGTGTCAGGATGTTGTTCTCTTTTGCTGTACAAGTGAGCACAACATAACTGAAAATGTGAAATAATTGCACTTCAGGAGCAGAGATGCTTTAGTAATATCTCTTTGTGGTTGCTTGACGCAAGAAAACTGGGAGTGTCATAATAATTTAAGGATTTCTAAATGCTCAAAGCAAACTGTTCAATCCTGTCATTTTAAGCAGTTCAAAGCAATGGAGGGGTTGGGGGACCCAAACCTTGCAGACTCTTATATATCCTCAGTGGAAGGGATTGGACAGAAAAATGCAGCCTGACTGTAGAGAGGCAGTCATGCCACAGTCAAATGATCTGTTTAGTGCTACTGTGCTAATTGCTGGCCAAAACAGATTTCATGTGTGGCTGTCTAGTCACAGGAAAGCACATAGTCATGGACTCCAGAGCCAGTGCCTGGGAGGCTGTATGTGAGGGTGGGAGATGTATCTGCTGAGTATGGATGTGGTGATAAGGAGGGAAAGGGTAAATTGTGCCATTGTGCACAGCTGTGAATAGTGTCAGATCAGGTGACCCAATATTTTCTGTATCTTTCAGTTCACAAACATCTCTTGACAGATAGTGAAAGTTTCTGTGAAGACGAGCAGCAGTGAGGTTTTAGCTGCAGGTGTCAGAAGTGTATTTTAGGGTAGAGCAAAAACAGAACAACCAGTTAGTGAAACTTCTCAAGGACACTCTGTAGCCTTCATTAACATTAAGGCTGGGATTCCTAAAGGTCCAGTTAGAGTTTTATGCACTTGTATGAGTCCAAGAGCAGTGCTCATCATACATGGCTCCTGTGGCTTCCACACCAGCATTTCTACCCTCGGGATTTGACCACCTAACCAACTCCTTATCCATCTAACAGTCCACTCATCAAATCCATCTCTCCAATTTGGAGAGAAGGATGTTGTGGGGCATCATGTCAAAGGCTTTACAGAAGTCCAGATAAATGACATCTGTAACTCTTCCCTTGTCCACTGATGTAGCCACCCCATCATAGAAGGCCATTGGGTTGGTCAGGCAGGACTTTGCTTTGGTGCTGGCTGTCGAATCACCTCCCTGTCTTCCATGTGCCTTAGCACAGCTTCTCAGAGGATCTGTTCTGTGATCTTCCCAGGCACAGGGGTGAGGCTGATAGGATGGTAGCTCCCAGGGTCCTCCTTTCTGGCCTTTTTAAAGATGGGTACTATGCTTCCCCTTTTCCAGTCACCTGGCACTTCACCTGACTTCCAATATCGCTTCCAATATCACGGAGAGTGGCTTGGCAATTAAATCAGCCAGTTGCCTCAAGACTCTGTGATGCATCTCATTGGGTCCCATAGACTTGTGCACATTCAAGTTCCTCAGGTGGTCATGAACCCAATCTTAGAGTGTGAGTGGCTTTGTTCCCCCATTCCCCATCCTGCTGTCCATCCATTCAGGATGTGCAGGAAGAGAGGTTGTCATTGAAGACTGAGTGTAGTAGAGAGGGACAGGCGAACAGAAGATTTTGAGCTGTAACAGAAAAAGAGACCCTTCCCCTTTTCATTCTGTCATAGACAATCAATCACCTCTAAGACAGGTAGCCCCACATAACTCAGTAGTTTTCCACTCCTTACTAACTTTGACCGGACCCACCAGCCCCCTGTGACGTAGCAAGACCCCCAAAACTATATAATCTCATGAGACAAAGCAATAAACGCCATTTTGACCATCTACCATATTAGTGTCTGTGCGTGTCAGTGGCCCGAGTGACCCGGGCGAGGCCGAGGCGCCGTACTAGCTTTTAGAACCAAGTCGCCTGCCTTCCCATCAGAAAGCAACAACTGAGACAAAAGGGTTGTTGAGTACCTCACCCTTCTCATCAGTTGTTACCAGTTTTCCAGCATTATTTGTCAGGGGGTAACACCTTCTTTGGCTTTCTTTTTTCTGGGTAGCATACGTGGAGAAGCCCTTCTTTTGCGTCCCCTGCCAGGTTCAGTTCCAGATTCGACTTGGGTTTCTTTTTTTAAAGATGTGTATCACTCATACACAACATTTTGGGCAACATGGCAGACAGGGATGATTCAAAGTGTGCTGGCAAATGTGTTTGAGGGGTCTTTTGTAGGAAAAGTGAAGAAAGTTACTGTATGGGCCCAGGGTTGCACATGAATGAGACTTTAAACAATGAGAAAATAGTATCTTTTTAAACATTATTTTTATATTACTCTTGTTATATATTCTCCTGAGTTATATGGGGAAAAAAAGACTGATTCTTAAATATTTTACTTTCTCTTTCCTACAAAATATGGGGGGAAGGGGGCAATCAGAATAATGGATGGAAAGTGTTGTATTGGAATATTGCTTTCACTTGTCTTTGACACACACTCTCTTTAAATGCTGAGTGGGAGGGAAGTGCTGCTCCAGTGAAACACCACAATGTGAGTTGTGACTTGCTGATCTTACTCAGTTGTATCCATACCCAGCTGTATCAATGTTTAGTGTTTGTTAGAGATAAACTAGGAGGAGTAGCGTTAAAGTTACTGGAAAATTGTAATTTTAGCCCAAAAGACTGGCTGTTAAGCTGGGGCTGGAATTTTGCTATCTGCAGTGTACTACCTGTATTTCGTAAGGGATGCAGGTGTGTTTTGCAGACCAAATGATCTGTTGATAAGTTAGACTGTTATGTCCAAAAGCTGTACTAAATTGGTTTTCATGCTTTATTTGGGATGTTTATGGTGGGTTATGGAATGCTCTTAATTGAGCAACTTACTAGCTAAAGACCGAAGTCTCATTTATGAAGGGAAACTGACTTATTTGCCCTTGATTTATCATCCAGCAACAAGATAAACATTAATATGCTTCAGGTTATTAATCATCATATCCTGTTTGCTTGTTCAACCCAGAGTGTCCTTAAGTGCTTCGTTAAGGTCAAAATTGCCATTGTTTTGATTTTGTTGTTGGTTCCGTAAGGCCCTGTTTACTTTTTGGGTGCTTCCTTCTGAGTATCATCTTGATATTCCCAGGTTATTCCCACAGAAAATGTGGACTAATGCTCCCTTCCCCAAGGTCACATTAAGAGGCTTAAGGGACTTCTCTCAACTGCTGCATTGTGTTATTAATAGGATGGGACTTGCACCCTGATGTTCTTTTCTATCTGGTGGGTTAGTTCCCATGCTGTGTCAAAGAAGCAGCTACAGTTTCAGCCTTTCATCTTGAGACTAAATACTTACTTAGACAAACTCAGAGAAAAGCATCAATAAGGAAAGATGTTTTTTCTAGCTACCTCGTCTAAAAGGTTTTGGTTAAAGATGGAAAGACTGTCTAGTTACCTATTATTTGCATCTTATGTAAACACCTAGCAAGAAGAGCTTAGTCTGGCGAGTGAGCAATATTTGTAAGATCTTCTTAGCCATAGTTTAGAGCAGTTTTTTGGATGTGCTGACAGTTCTTACTCTTTGGAGCTGTGGTGTTTGCCAGCTCGCTGGATCTGTCATTCTTTATGTTATAGTGACCATAACCAAACACAGCTGTTGAAACAATACCCAGAAAGAACTCTATTTGCCCAAGACCCTGCATAGGCACATGATTTGGCTTTTGAACCCTTCCTGCTAACATTATGTTTAAGTTAATTCTGTGTATTGAGTCTTGTTTTGCCACACCTAAACAGCTATCCTGTTTGCATCCCAAGACTGAATGTGTCTTCTGTACCTGCCCCTACAATATGTTTTAAATAACAGGCTTTTACAGTCTTTCTGCAGAAATTAGCACAAAAAAAAAAGATGCAGAAGATTAGTGAGTCATGTGAACATCATGAGCTTACATTAGTTTTAGTCTTAGTTCTTTCATTCATTTTGGACTCTAAACTAAGTGGTGTAGATTTTCTGCATGTGATTATGGGGTACAAAGAGAAGATTTCTTGTGCTAGCTGAACAGTTACCAGCTGTTTACATCATTTTGTGGGGGTAGAAGTTGAGTTCTGAGTTGCTCCTCAGTGTCAATGCAATTACTTAGTGAGGAAGTAGTTTAGAGGTTTAGCTAGTAGGAAAGGGTGCAGGGAAGGACAGACTAGAGAACACAGCTGTCTTTCAAGAGCAATACATAGTCTTAAGTTTTTTCAATTATAGTATAGATATCTGTTTTAATTATTTTCTGGTGTGACTGTTGCTTTAGTTAGTATTAAAGGAGCAGATAATGCCATAGACTAACATATTTTGTTAGATCTAACACTGACTTCAGATGTTGCATTCTTTAACTCCCTACTGACCTTGCAAAGGGCTGTTTTGCATTCAGGTAGCTGGAAAATAATTATACTTCTGCATGGTCCATGTCAAGTATTGAGATATTTCTTATTCTTCCTGTTCCACTTTCTCCTTGTGTGAATTAGGGCAGACTTGATGTCTTTTGAACATCTTCCATGTGCTGACTGTTCCTGGTGAAGCTCTCAGTGCAGTAGAGAAGCAGGAGTAGCCATGGCATGGGGTATGGATGATTAGAAACTTGTGTTGACCCTTGATGTGTTCACATGAAAGCTACATAGCTGTTTTCCTTCTTAAGGGAAACTTTCAAAAGCCTTTCAGATGCCCAGAAGTGTAAAGGAAAGGAGGCACTTTGATTTAAGGATCTGTAAACTAAAACTCACAATTGTTCATCTTGGAAAACTTTGAGCCCATGTTGATGAAATAGCTTTGATTTTTCATGTGGTCATTTAGGCTTTGACTTTTCTTGTGGTCGTTTAGTCTGGGTAAATCACTCTGCACAGGTTCAATGTATCTGGTTCCTTGCATAAGATCTTTGGGAATGTGAGGTATGTGATGTATGTGAGAGCATTGCACCTTCACAGGAAAAAAAGTGTAGTTGTGTTCCTACAGCGCATCTTCGAACTGGTGTTGTCCTCAGTTCTGATTCCTAGTGGAAATAGTTTTCTTAAAGGCACTTGCAAGAAAGTAGCTTAATCTTAAAAAGGGAAAGGAATTCCTGGATGGCTGTTGATCACTTGACTTGGGGAAATGGAGATAAGAAGGAGGCACAGTTATAAGGAGAACTACAAGTGATTTATTGAATTAATTATGGCTGTATATGAACTAATTATGGCTATGTAGCTTTGAGGGCCTTGCTGTCTTCAAGTGTGTGCTGGAAGACATTAAAATAGAATTCCTTAAAATTCCTTATGGTGTGTCTCACAAAAATTGCATATCAAATGCTTCTGCTTTGCATCAGAAGTAGATCTGAAAGCCCATTTGATTCTCTTGACTCTGAACTGTGGAAAACTGTTAAATTGCAAACCTCATAAATCTTCCTGGCAAGTGTGTAAATTAGAGTACAAGCATTTTCTTGCCCTTCCTGTGGTTTTAAGTAACCATACATCTGACTAATGCCTAAACTTCCCATGAACATTTCTTGGATATTAAAAAATTTATGTTTTGCAGCAGAGGTGACCCAAACCTTCTGTGAGATATGCTACACTTAAAAAAAAAAAAAGGTATTAAATTAGAAAATGAGGCAGCTTGAAAACTTATATAAAATTAAGTATGAATTTTTGTCTACCATTTGACTTCCAAGAGATTGGATCATATGATTGTTTCTTAATATTCAAACTGGCAAGGAGACGTGAAAGCAAATAGTGAAAATCTGAGAGGAAGTTGGAAGGTGCAGTATGGAGATGTAGAGCAGTGCTGTGATAATAAATAATGCTCACTTTGACTAAATATAGATAATATTTTGGTAACTTTTTTTTGTTTCAGGGCTGGAGGTTTTATGCTTTTTAAGAAAAAGACCCAGCACAACCTGTCTGCTATGAGCTACAAAGCACACAGAACCCTCTGTTTTAATATGGCTTAATTCTGACAAATATCCAGACATCTAAATAGCTGACATTGCAAGCTCAGGTCTGTTCAGTTCAAAAACAGAGGCTTTGCTGTAGTAACATTTGTGTTGCTAACTAATCTTTGCCTCCTGCTTTAATGCTAAAATAGTTGGAAGGATTTTGCTTGAATTCTTCCAGAGCTTCTGTGCGTCGTAGAGCAGGGAACCAAGCTATGAAATTAATGTGAAAGCCAGGTAAAAACAGAGTGTGTACCATGTCATACAGAGGTCAGAGCTGATCCTGGTCTGAAAAGAATTGAGGGAATTTACTTCCTTGACAGAATTGTGAGGAAGGCACCAGTCTGAAAACAGAGATGGTGCCCAGAGATGAAGACTGTCTTGGCATGTCTTGATTAAAAACTGTTTGATAAGTAGGGTACTCCATTAAAGGCTAAGGAAGTAGATCTGGTGCTGAAATTTTAGCCAGTGTTGAAAGTTCTTTGTTCTGGACATACGATAATTGCTTTTCAGCTCATCAGGCCTCTGAGAGAGCCCTTGAGTGACGATATAATTTTGGTGAATTTGGGCTAAGTAATTTATGTAAACTTCTACTTTGCTTGTACAAGATGATTTCCCAGCCTTCTTAATGCTAGTTTTACCATTGTATTTACATTTCAGGCAAAAGTAAGTTTCTGGTTACATGGGTTGTATGGAAAGTCATCAGGAATGGGATGGGTGGGGCAGCCTTTTTCAAATTCAGTCACAGATGTATGAAACTTTCTTCCTGGGCAATTGAATTTAAGCTTCATTCTGGAAAATTTCTATTTATAAAATTCTTAAAAAATCTGCCTGATGGAATTTCTGAAACTTGCTTATGGCCATGGGTGCAGTGAGCCCACTGTCACTTAGTAACATCTGGATGTTTTCAGCCAAACCCTCCATTCACAGAGGGGGCTGTTTGATGACATCTTGGATGGCTCTTGCTAGAAGAAACCAAACTGCCTCCCTTGCTCAAGTTCAGATACTCTCTTGACACCTTTGCAAATTTATTTAACATGTCAAAGGGCCTGCTGAGAGTAGAATTCATTAACAGCATTGCTAAAAGAGCCAGTGTTAAAGAGGGAAGACCTGCTACTGCAGAGAAGGCAGATGCGGGACAATGAGAAGACACACCTCCCCCTTTTCCCAGCTGTGAGCCATTAGATCATCCCAGCTGCCAACAGCATGATAGGTTCCATGTGATTAGAATGGGCTTTGCTGTAGCCCATATTAGTGACCTGAGCTTCACAATTGATACTTGGAGCTGGAGCTAGAGTCAGTGTGATGGCTGAGTACCAGAAATAGAAAATGGTGTTTGGCTGTATTCTCATCCAGCCTGGATATACTGACATTATTTTTTTTTTTCCTGAGGTCATCAGATTCTTGTAAGGGAATAATGAAGTGGTTAAGATGGAAGAGGAATCAGAACTCTCCATGCTTGCTTTTGCTACCCATTATACGACCTTGAACAAATAATTCTGAAATTCCATGAATACTTGAGGCTGTTGTAGGTAGTCCTGTTCTGCCATGAGCAGTCCAGACCTTGTGTTAACAACAGTGCACTTCTCTCTCGTTTGACTTACTTCCTTTTCTTACCTCCCTGCTGCGTCATCTCTACAGTGATTTTTATTAATTATACAAGATTGTTAGACAAAAAACAGTGAATAGCTTTATAATTTCTGTTTCTCAGGTCTGGAGGAAATGAAAGAGTGGCATCTGGATAAGCTTAAGCCGTAAAGAAAGTTAAAGTTGAAGTCTGCCTCCTCTGTCCTCTTCTCTGGTGGGCACATCTGTGTAGCTGTAGGGAGCTGAATTGGAGGAATTTAGCCAGATGTTACCCTTACTTACCCAGTTAGTTACCCTTACTAACTTTTGGTTTTAGCAGTTTTACCTTGGTTTAATTTTTTGATCCTCACCATAAGACTGCACAAAACACATTGTGCAGGATGGGAACATGCTGAAGGTGGCATTCTAGGCAGAGGTAGTGAAAGATTATGTTATCTTAGTGTTGAGAGAACTAAAGCGTGAAGGGACCAGACAGTTTCAGTCCTTTAGACCTCAAAAGACTTGGCAGACTGTCTAGAATCATCTGATGAAAAAGCCGTCTTAACAAGGTTGATGATGAAAAGACTTGATTTGGGAGCAGTCTGATTTGTTTTGAGTGAAGCTGGTAATTGCTGAGCAGGGATGGTATTGCTGCGCTCCACAGCAGCTCTGTTAAGATACTGTTGTAGTATTCCAGGAAGCTGCTTTTCTGCCTCTGCCAGCATGAGGGATGAAACCTGATGGTAGGTTCTGCTCTTCAGATCTTTCCTACAGCTTTCCTGATCAGACTTTCTATGTATCTTTGGGATAGCTGTCTGCTTATGACCTGTGCTAAACATGCAGCAGTGTTTTTAAAATACAAGCTACTCAGGATTTATCCTAATGGAAAGCAAGTGTATCTCTTTTTCTGGTTCGTAGTCATTTATCTTCAACATAGAAGGAAGCACTAATTTATTTCATGTGAGTCAACATGTAGTTGCTATATAGCAGTTGCTTTTAATCAAATGCAACTTAGAATGGCAATTAAAGCAAAGGATAACCAGGCTTGTAATGTAATTTCACTGCTCCATTGGCTTTCTTGGGAATTGCAAAGGTCTAGGACAATTGTAACCAAAATAACTTGTGTCACAACCCCCCGAGAATGACCTGTTAGACCTGCTGTACTACTGTGCTAAGCACTGATCCAGATATGCCCCTGTTAAGGCTGCATGTACTGAATTGAGAGCTGTTGGAAAGGTTACCTTTTCCATGGTATTAGTTATTCAAAAATAACTTTTTTTTGCTGTAGGATATCTCACTAAGATACTTGCTGTATATGCTTCTCTGAGGTCTTCAGTCTTGTATTGCTGGTAACCTGTAAACTCTTTGAGGAGATAGCAGTGAAAATCAGCTGTATTCATTGCATATTTTGTTGTTTTTTTTAAATGAAAACAGGTCCTGCACTATCATCTTGCACTCACGCTGGCCTTTTTGGAGTTAAGTGACTCTTGAGGCTGCCAAGGTGCTTAGATTGTTTTTTAGCCCTTGTATTTTGAATTTTAAGGTGGGCTTTTTAGAATGACTGTTCTGACTGCAGAGCATCTCATCCTGGGGGAGTCCTCCCTCATGATGAAGATTTCTTGACACTTTTACAGAAAGAACAAATAGCTGAAACTTGTCACTAAAGAAAAGGGACCCTCTTTAGCACTTCACCTAGAAGGAGGAGGAAATGAAAGAATTGTGTATTATCTGCAGCTGCTGTATTCATCACAGAGTGTACTGGTTTATTCTCTAAAAAGAGTTGCTTTTGCAGTTTGAAATGCTCTGGTACCTCATTGTGAACTGCCTTCCCCTTGGCTCGTGGCAGTGCCAGGCTCTGTTGCTCCATGTACACTTCAAGCTGGTGGTTTCATTCCAGCCATTCTCTGCCTTCAGCCTCTTGCTGCTGCGTTGTCCCCTCCTTGGTCTGCTCAGCTGCTTGTCCAGCCATATGATGAACCATATTGAGGAACGGAGCTGGTGAAAGTAACCCAGGAAAAGGGAGAGGTGGTTAGTTTCCATCTAGATTGGTTGCCGGATATGATTCTGTGAGCAGCTGCACAAGTGCTTATTTATGGTGTAATGAATAAGAAAGGGTGATGCAGTGCAGGGGGTTGGCAGTGTTTGGCTGATACTGGTGCTAGCTGAGCTGCAACACAGTGGGGTTTTTGTTTTGTGTATTCCAATGTCTCCAGCACAAAATGATATGAAATGCATAGGAGGTAACACTAGATATTTAAAACTTCCCTCAAAATAATATTTTCTTTGTCACAAAACAAAGCACTTAATGAGGAATTCTAGAACCTATTTCAGTTGTCTTTGGGTATGTCTTTGTAGCTGATAGTCTCCTGGTTTAAGCTAATTATATTTGATCAGGAGAGGTTAATTAACTCTGAATATTGCCTGTGTAGAGTTCTGAGGAAATTTGAGTCATTCAGTATAATATCAGTGAACATAGTGGGCGAACAGGAAGATTTATTATCCGGATTCAAGTCTCTCTGTCATCATGACTTCACTAAATGGATAGGAGGAGAGTGCTGGCTAAACTGGAGATTCAAATTGACATTCATTACCTGTTGCACATTGAGTTCTTAACTATGTTGTGGTCTCATAGCCCCAAATTTAATGATCCTCTTCCAACAGGTTTAGGAGAAGTGAGACTTTAACCACCAGATCCTGAAGGGTGAAAGGAAGTCACAAATGATGGAGATAAGGATTCACATCTTGTTCAGTGGTGCAAATGTAGGTTAGGACACTTGACAGCTTTCTATTTTTTTTTTTTTCAAACCTTGTTGACCTCATTGTGTACTGTGAATGGTAAGAAACTTGTTTGACTTTGCTTGAGAGCTAATCAATGAAACATATTACTTAAAGCAGGCAAACAAATTAGTTTGCAATCCTAAAGGGACCTGGAGAAAATTGCTGTCTTAGAGTGCAGTGTGGGCCGTTCTTTGTAAGGGATGAAAGGAAAAAAAAGATACCAAAAATGAAGGGAATGAGCATGGTAGTTGATTGTTTTCTCTGCTACTGATGTTAATTAAAAGAGAGATGGCACATAAAATTCTTGAATCATTTTTACAGGTAGCAAAATTCATGTGCAAAGCCATTTCTTAAAGAGTATTTCAGTTGCACATAAAAACAGCCATCGAAGCTATCCAGCTTTGAGGTTAGATGTGAAAAAATGTTAAAGGTCCATGTGGCTTCTTTTAAGTGAGGCTTAATATTTCTGTTGACATTTTTGATACCAGTTTCTAAGAAAATAAGACCATGTAGTCTCACAGAACGTTTTTTGTTGGTAGGGTTTTTTGTTTTTAATTTTGTAGTTTTTGTATATACTAGAGGTACCTGGGCATCCCATCTCAGGCTCTGTTTATAGTCTGAGTCATAAACAGACTTTGAATGGAATGACTCCATCAGTGATTTTTAGGCTGTCAAACAAAAATTTAATATTCCTCACACCTTTCCATAAAGGAAAACTAATATATCACTGGAGTGGTGTTAAGTGATATAAAGTGTCAAACTATGATTCTAAAACAGATTATGGCCTTTCAACTCTTCTTAAAAGCCTTTTAAGACAAGCAACAAACAGGAAAATTGTCTTTTGGTTTCAAAAGCTTTTAAAATGCTTTTAAAGTGCTTTTGGTCAGTCAGCTTTTAAGGTGGTTTCAGCCTTACAAATAAAGACGCTTTTGGGAAAAAATGGTGTTAGATGAACTCTGAGGTAAAAGTATGCACTAAACCAGTTGTTTGAGGCTTGTTGGTGTATTGTGGTGATCCACAAAGTATGTGGAGCCATTTGTCAACATCTCCATGGTAGTGGGTGAGAAACTGGTGAGTTGAGAGATTGATTTGGAAAATATGACACTGAAGGATTTGGTGAGAATTTTATGTATTTGAAGTGGCAGTTAGCTGAGTGCTGCATTCATGGGGGGCTGTTTGAAGCATGGATCTTTGAAGTTACAATAGAAACAATAACTAAGCAATGGTTTAAGTGTGACAGTCAGGCAAAATTGCTTTGTTAACTAGTTAAATTTTATAAGACATTATTAATGTAAAATATTTGTCAAATATTAAGGGTGTGATGTGCCTTGAAGCTAAGACCTTAGCCACAGCTATTAAAGCTGTTGGGTGCAGAGAGGTGGGAGAGAGAGATTGATTTGATCTGATGATTTTCATTCAAGGTGCAGTATGTAGTACACCAAGATAATGTTGGAGTTGGATAAAATCACTTAAACTAAATATTTTAGTGACATATCCTACTGTATTCATTCCAAGGGAAAAGGGCTCTCTCATCACAGCAGATGGTAACTGACAGTGAAAATCTCAAATTTCACTGTGCCCTTAATTTTCCCTGAAAATCTTGATATATCTTCCTCATGTATTTTTACCTTTATTTAAGGTTGTTAGAGCAGTTTCCAGGATTACTGTGAAATCAGGAAGCTTTGTTCAGCTAGTTCCTTATGGCTCTGGATTAGGTGGTGGTTTGTTTGAGCTATTTGTCCCTTAATGCTTGTTGAAAATAGCTTTGGCTGGGAAGTGTTTCCAGTGTGATGATGCAAAACATCTGGGTGATGCTGCTGCTGTGTTTGAAGTTGATAGTGTCACATTGCTTGAAACTGCTTGAAGAGTCGGGATGATTTTGTCATGTGGGATAAAAATGACATACAGGACATGAACAAGAATAGCTTCTCTTGAACATCAGTGTTGCTTAATCCAAGCTTGTAGGTGCTTGTTGCTTGTCCTGTGGCTTTGCTGAATTCTGGCTGTTTACACTTGCTGTCTGACAGAGAAAATTGAGTGTTTAGTGGGATTTTTTTTTTCACAGCAGTGCTTTGGGAATCATTAAAGTGCTTTGAAGAAAGAGAAGGGGTTAATTTTCAGTCTAAGAAAATGCTTTGAATTTTTTTTTCTTATTTTTAGCGCCGTCTTCGTCATCTTCGGAATATTGCTGCACGTAACATTATTAATAAGAATGGTCATCGCCTCTTGGATACATACTTCACTCTTCACTTGTGTGATAATGCCAAGATCTACAAAGGTAAACCAGGCTTGCTATCAACCTTTTTACTAGTTAATCTTTGAATTCTTATTATATGAATTCTCTTTGTTCCTTTTTTTTTGTCTTGACAACTTTCTGCCATTAGTTGCATCACCTTTGCTAACACTGGAAAAGAGCTCTTTAGTTTCCTGAATTTCATGAAAGCTTTCAGTGTTAGCAGCCAAGGAGGCAAAACAGATGACAGGTTTTGTAGTCTTTTAAATCAGCCTCTTTTTGTCATTGTTCTTCCCTGAGTAATGATGTAAGAAATTGGGAACTTCCAAGGGCACATAAAAGTTAAAGCTTTTGGAGCTTTGGTTGTCTTTTGTGGGGAAGAGTGTCCTACTCTGTGCATACAGTTGTTTTACAGAGCATACATCAGCACATATTGTTATCAAAGTTTTCAAAAAATAGAATTGTCAGCCAATGACATGCAGCATCCAGGCATCTGTTCTAGTTTAGATAACTGTGTTTGAACATTAGATCTCCTCTCTTTCTTGCTTTTCTTTCCCACTATGGTATATAGTTCATTGTGGAGAGATGGTATTAAAAATACGGTTTCATGCTCCTTTTGGTGTGATTGGAGATGAATTTTGATTTTCTCTTAATTTTTATTTTCATCTGGCACAGTGACACATCTGTCACCTTGCCTTGCTTTTTTACCAAGGTTGGTGTTTTAGAAGGATAAGAATACAAAACTTGAGCTTGCTGCCTGGGCTTTGTTGTGGTGGTTGGTTAAACCTGTCACTGATGACTATTTCTGCAGTGTTTGGTGTTAGGGACTCTTTTGTACTTCATCAAAGCTTTATCCCTGGTCTCCAGTGGGCTGGGATATTGTACAAAATCTGTATTCCTGCCTCTAGAGCTGTCTAAAGTCTTTTAGCTCTTGCTTTGACTGGGAAAGCCAAGGTTCATGTGCCAGCAGTTGTTTATTTCCATTTAAATACAGGGTTGTTGGCACCTTTGTCAGGTAACTTGGCTGTTTCCTCTCTGAGCACCTGGAACCTGTTTCCTCTGTGGTCACCATTGCTCTTCAGGAAAGTGCTGTAATTAATTTATCCAAGCTGCTGTGTTCCAGGAAGATGTTGTGTGGCAAACTAGTAATTTTTGCAAATGTCATCCACATTCTGCTAACTACTGTGCCATGTTCTTTCCTCAGAAATTGAAGCCTTGTAAAACTTGAGGATTATCATGGGTAAAAATATGAAATACTAAATTTAAATAATGTCTTGTAATAAGTAAATGTGAAGGAGTAATTTTAGTCAAAAGCTTGACTGCATTTCAAAGTCTATTTCATGAATTGGTTACTAATAAACTGGACCCACTAACATTTGTCTTTCTTGATTGTTATTTATTTTGGTTTTTTCTGTTTCAAATATTAAGATTTGTATCAGTGTTTAAGCTAATCTAAAGGTGCTTTTTTACTTATTTTTCTTTAGAATTTTATAAGAGTGAGGTGATCAAGAATTCTCTGGTAAGTTACTTTAATGTGGAAAAACTTTGTTTTAAAAATTGTGTATTTAGTGCAGTATATTGATTTCTCTGCTGAATACCATAACTGTTTAACGTGTCTTTCCACTGTTTGGTTCTGTTAGGAGCATTGTGTTCTTCTCCTCCTGTTCAGATTCTTTTCATGAGGGTTAGAATAGGGAGCTACTGAGTAGTAGAAATGCTGATTTCTATTAGCATCTTCGTGTTGTGTAGGAAAACAGCAAGGAACATGTACCTGCCAGATATATACATATATTCTTTGAGGAGCTAATAGCTGTAAGAAACTGAAGTTTGAAAACATGTTAGATTTTCTAAATTTTTCAGTTTAGATGAATGAAGGGGCCAGAACTAAACAGTTTATTACAAATGAGGAAGGGTAATAATAGGATAGGAGTAGGATGTTGCAAATGTTGGCTAAGGGAGTTTGAAAACTTGCTGATGACTTTTTAATGCCTGCATTAATAAGGTAAAACTGCTCCATTTATAGCACCCTGGGTAGATGCTTTGAAACCCTCCTGAATGAAGGAAGAGCTGTCTGCTTACTCAAGGCTGCTAACTTCTCCAGTTTCTCTCTTGTTAGGATTTTTAGTTCTGTCTATTCTAAATCAGGAAAAGTAAAAACAAAAAGGGAAACTAACCACAGGATATAAGAGATGGAATAACAAAAATCAAATAAAACATGTCTTGAGGACATCCTGTGTATAACCTATGGGTATTTGAATGACCTGGTATTCTTGTGCCTGAATAGCTATGAACTATTCCTTCCTGTTAGGAGGACTTGATTAATGCATTTCTTCTGTAATTCTTAGTGGGTAACTTTGCCTCTCCCTTCTTTTCAGAGGCATCTTATTTCAAATTGACTCATCCCAGTTCAGGGATGCTAGGCATTTTCCAAGCTGCTTAAGCACTAAAAAGGAAGGCGAGTTCTTTCATGGGGTAGTGGGTTGTTTTGCAGGAGCTACTGTTTCTGTGTTCAGCAGAGGAGGGAGAGAAATAAATATAAATAAAAGCACTTTACCATTTCTGCTTTTGGACACCCTGTTGTCTCTTGGCACTAGTAATGTTGGATTGACGTGGTTTTGTTATAGCTTGGGCCAGTTCTTTAGATGTTGTTAGAGATGAGTGGAAATTCTTGGAACGCATCGTCTTTGCAAATCTGAGTTCTGGTGGAATTTGCAGTTTAGCTTAATGTGTGCTGGTTCTGAAAAGCTCCAGGTGCACGTCTGATCTTGTGGAGTAAAGATGAGCTTTTAGTGACAGCATTTGAGGATTGAGCATCAGTCAAGAGGAGAAGAATGTGAACAAATATGTCAGCAGGTTCTGCAAATTTAATGATTGGGGAATATATCAGCATTTAACTTTGGGAATACATGCTATACTCTGGTTTTCAGAAGCTGAATTATAACTGTGAAAGGAATGTTACTTCCATTTTGAAAGTTCCTGATTTGGTTAAGCTGAATTAGTAATTTCTGAAGTAAATTCTTTGATGTCTTGTAATGGAAGGAAGCAAAACCCATTCACAGTTTCTGAAGTACTTTACAGCATGTACCTTTTAACTGAGGAATTCTCTCTAGCAAACCAGGTAAGGAAGCAGCAGAGCTTGAAATGGTTGTTCCTAATTCTTAAGATTTTAAAAAATCTTTGAGGTAGGCTTTGCTGCTTTCTGAATTGTCAATTTATGGAGTAGTTTCAGCTTGTTTAAACTGTATTTATCCTTCTTTGAATACTTAGAATCCAACATGGAGGAGTCTGGACTTTGGAATAATGCCTGATCATCTTGATACCTCTGTCTCTTGTTTTCTTGTGAGGATCTGGGGTGGCAAGAAGGAACACTTTCAGCTTTTGATTGAATGGAAGGTTAATTTAGATGGGTTAAAGTACTTGGGCCAGCAGGTAATGTGAAAACATTTTTTCTCAACTTTTTTCTTCAGGAAACAAAGCATCTAGATGAATTAATATATAGAATGCTGAGAAAGGAAATGAGTGTGTTTGAAGATTGTAATTTAAAGTTTGATTACAGATATTCATGTTAGTTTACATCAGAGCTTTAAATCATAAAATCATATAGTGGTTGGGGTTGGAAGAGACCTTAAATATCATCCAGTTCCACCCCACTACTATGGGTGGGGACACCTTCCACTAGACCAGGTTGCTCTAAGCCCCACCCATCATGGCCCACTTCCAGGCATGGGGCAGTCACGTCTTCTGTGGGCAGCCTGTGACAGGACCTCACCATGCTCACAGCCAAGAATTTCTTCCCAATATCGCATCTAACCCTGCCCTCTGGCAGTGAGAAGTCATTCCCCCTTGTCCAAAGTCCCTCTCCAGCTCTCTTGGAGCTCCTTGAGCCACTGGCAGGGGCTATAAGGTCTCCCTGGAGCCTTCTGTTCTCCAGACCAAACTCTTGAGTTTTACCTCTGTTTAGTTTCCAGCTATCTTACTTATTTTTGTCACCTGGAAATGCAATAATAGGAAAGATCCTCTGTCTTAGTATTTCTGATTTCAAAGTAGAATGGGTGAACATGATGACTATTGCTAAAGCTGTGAAGCAAACAGGTTTTCCATGTTGAATTTAGTTTTCTGTGAGCTTTTGTGTACTTCTAGAATTACAGGTGATGAAAAACTGCTTTAGACTCTTGGACCAATTTGTGTTCGTTTGGTGTGAAAATTTGCAGTAAGCTGGCTGTAAACTGATTTGTTTTCTTCCTTCCCTACAGATCCATGCAAGAAACCCAAATGAGATTATTTTTGGTCTCAATGATGGTTATTATGGAGCTTCATTTGAACAGAAGGTAAGGGTGTCTTGTATTTGTTCTGGTTTGTTGGTACTGGTGACAAACTGAAATTCAGCTTGTGAGATTAATTTTTCACATTTGGATGCGCAGAACATTAAAATGCTTTGTTTTGAGAAGGAATAGTTTTTTGACATGACAGATATGAACTAATATCTTGCCTTGGTTGCATGGATATCTATGATGTTTTGAAAAGACTTGAAGTGTGGCATTTAGGGTCCAAAAACCCTCTGGTTACTGAAAATAAGCTTTGACTGCATTCTTTGAGGCAGATGTTTCATTCAAACATAGCACACATTGAAAGTGATGTGGTTGTTAAGACTCATTTTCATGGCAAATATAAACCCACAAAGTCTTGGTTAGCAGTCTGAAGCCTAAAGTTTGTAGGTGTTTAATGGGAAGCTATTTGTTTGCTCATGTTGCACCTGTTTTACCCCATGGGTTTTTGCCTCAAGGATCCACTGTAGTATTTGTGCCTGTCCATCCAATATTGTCTCTGATTATTACCTCATTGATGATGAAAAAGTTTAAACTTACCTGTTGTAATTAGTGCCTCTGACAGTTTTTTTTAATCTCAAATTGTTGGTGGCAGTACTATGGTACAGAGAGGTTGTGTTAAGGAGTCCCTGGTTGGAGAGGAAATGACTCTTTGACACACAGCTGCAGTTTCTGCATTCAGTTTTCCTGAAGCAGGATGCAGTTGTTTTTCAGGATTTCAGTACTGACAGCCTGGGCTTGAATTTGAAGATGGGAACATTGTCTTCTTTTTCTGATTGTTGTCAGGACTTGTTCCCTAGCTCATAAGGTTTAAAGGTACTTCTTGGTTTTGGTTATAGAATCATATTGTAGAATCGTTTGAGTTGCAAGGGATCTTCAGGACCATCGCATTCCAGCCATTTGCAGGGACACCTCCCGCTAGACCTGGTTGCTCCAAGCCCCATCCAATGTAGCCTAGAACACTTCCAGGGATGGGGTGGCCATACTTCTGTGGGCAATCTGTGCCAGGGCCTCACCACCCTCACAGGGAGGAATTTCTTTGAAATATCTGATCTAACCCTGCCCTCTGTCAGTGTGAAGTCATTCCCCGTTGTCACAGAGTCAAAGAATATTCTGAGTTGGAAAGGACCCACTAGGATTATTCTGTCATTCCAGGCCCTTGTCCAAAGCCCATCTCCAGCTCTCTTGCAGCTCCTTTAGGCACTGGCAGGGGGTGGTCTAAGGTCTCCCTGGAGCCTTCTCTTCTCCAGGCTGAACATCCCTAGCTGTCCCCAGCCTGTCTCCAGAGCAGAGGTGCTCCAGCCCTCAGAGCCATTTTGTGGCCTCCTCTGGACTTGCTCCAGTAGCTCCCTGTCCTCCTTATGTTGGAGATTGCAGAGCTGGAGGCAGCACTCAGGTGGGGTCTCTCACCCTGCAGGTTCCTCATTCTGTATTTTGGTTGCAAATGCAGTCGTAGCCTGTCATGTAGAGGAAAAAGTAGGAAACTCTTGTAGGAAACTCTTACTGGTAGAGAAATTCTAAGTATCCCAGACAATTGTAATATAATAATTGTCTTACCTGAATAAAAGAACCATAGCCAGAGCCTCTTTATTGTTACTGTAACTGATTCTTCACTTTTTTCCTAGAGATGCCATAAAACTTTTAAATTCTGTATCTGTGACAATATATAGGTATTAGGAGCTTTACCTTTCTTCCACCTCTTCTGTCCAGCAGCAACTTGGCTGTTGCTGAGATGCTCAAAAAGAAGTTTTCTTTGAGTCATGTTCTTACTCAAGGTGCAGGTTTTTTACTGCCATGGGTACTTAGCTCATGGCAAGGAAAAAGGTTGGGTTTCAAGGGTTTAAAAAACCTTTGTGGGTGCCTTCTGAACTCTGAAGGGTACTCTTTCTTTGCTATAGATGTCTGACTCTTCTAGTGTTCACAGCTTTTCTTCTCAGAGTAAATACAAAATGTGCTGCCAATATAGCTGCTTTGTTCTTGATCACATTTGACTTTCACATGGTGGTACCTCCAACTGCTGGACTTCAACAAGTTTATTATTATCTTGCAGCAGTAATTTTGCTGGAAGATTTCAGCAGGATTCTGCTACTTTCATCAGAACCATGTCCAATGTATTTTCCTGTTTCCTTTCTGGCACTGGACCACTGAAGTGCTCTGTTCCTCTCTGTTTCACCATCTCTACTTAATCATATGCTGAACCTTTGTTTGGAGTGCTTAAACTGGACCAATGTTTAAGTAAGATAGATGTATGATTCAGGGATTTATTTTGAAGCTGTTAACCTGGATATAAAGTATTCCTGATCCTTGAGCATCTTTCTGAGTCTGTTTGGTTTTGTCTGAGGCTTCATGCTTGTGTGTAAAACCATTATTTACCCAGGCTCAACAAAATCAATTCTGGATGCTATACTAGCTTTCCTAAAGCCAGGCTTCCTGTCCTCTGGTTTCCTCAATGCCTTCCTGACTTACAGATTGCCTTTCAACTGTTTTATGCTTGCTGCTTCCAACTGATAGAGCTCACCCTTCTTCTTGCAGAGATACCTTTTCAGAAACTGTATTGAGGGAAGCAAGTGTAGCTTCTAGTTAATGACTAGCTTTCTGATTTCTCTTTAATGAAGTACAAGCAGAACTAGTCAATACAGCTCTCCATAGCTCAAAAGTTGTCAGAGGCATGGGGAAAGAAATGTAAGTTATATTTTTTCAGGTATGCTGAATTGTAGCTTCATTTTCAACCATCAAGAAGGAAAGACCCTCATCTTTGGAAAGCTGCATCTCTCTCTTTTTTCAATCTGTGGTCTCCATCAATGTAGGTAGTCTTCCCCTCATATGCATATTCTTAAAGTTTTTTTAGCAGCTAGATCCTGGCCACTTTGCACAGGCAAAACTTTTTTGTGTGTTTACAAGTACATGTGCCTATATCCAGTAAATGTGGCAGAGAAAAAGACACACTCCTCTTTCAGAGGGTAAACTTCCTAATAGCTAAGTCTGAAATCCTTACATTACATGTTCTGCAAATTTACTCAGGGTAAAACAGTTTGCATAAAAGAAAAGGCTGAAATGAGTTGCTGCTGCAAATTCTTTCATTCCTGAAACCAGTTATTCTAGGTCAGTCCTCTTGTTCTCTGAGAAATGTTACACTTTGCTTTCTGAAGGCAGTGTTTGTCGAAACATCATCAACTTCATGCTGTAAAATCGTAGAATGGTTTGGGTTGGAAGGGACCTTAGAGCTCATCCAGTTCTCCTCCCCCTGCCACAGGCAGGGATACCTTCCATTATATCAAGCTGCTCCAAGCCCCATCCAACATGGCCTTGAACACTTCCAGGGATAGGGCAGGGTGATGCTGGTACCTTATGCTTTTTCAGTTTTCCACTATCCTAGTTCTTTCAGACAGAAATTAAGATGTTTTTAATTTGGTATTTTTTTAATGGAGAGATGTCTGGATTTCAGCATTTAGCATCCAATGTCTTGGGTATAAAAATGAGGAGCTGAGAGAGTTGCTGGGATGGTGCCTCTGTAGCAATGTGATGTGCTACACAGTGTGCAGATCTTAGAATTATTTAGATGGAACCATATTTTTGGTGGAAAGGAATGTCTGCTGTGTGGCCTATGGTTAGCACAGTTCTGTCAGGAGATGTTGACGTTTACCTCTGAATTTCAACATCTTCTATATGGAGACAGACTCTTGTTGGGGCAGGAAAGACTTTTTAGCAGGGATTGTGGTACTCAGAATCCATCTCTATTTGTTGGAAAGCTGGCTGATCACAGGTATGAGATGGGGCTGCTTTATACACTAAAGTAAGTGCCTTTTTTTCCTGCAATCCGTAATCTTTCTGACAGTGCTGCTGGAAGCTTGACCTGCTTAAAATTTACTTTATCATATAAAACAACACTGCTAAGTTTGCAACTTTTCTAGGAATTTGTGTGACTGTGCCTGATATGGAAAAGCTCAATATCTGACATTTGCAGCATGAGGAATTGCTGTTTGTCTGTTACTGTTCTGATACCTTTTGAGCAGAATGGATACTCTGGTCTCGTAAAAGAACGACCTTACATCATTCTTACTTTGTAACTTCCAGAAACTTGTTCAGGTCACTCAAAACTAAGATTACTTTGATCTTTTAATGTGTTATGGCACGAATAAAGGATGGAGCTTTGTGGACATTCTCAGTTCAGTCAGAGAGAAAAGAGAGAGATTTCTGCCAGGCTCAGCCTGGGAAAGTTTTGAGGAAGAATGTAAGCAATCATTATCTCGATTTCTGTTCCTGTTGTTTATAGATATGTTCTACCACACTGACCTAAGTCCAGTGTACCAATCAGGTGAGATGTTTTTACTTTGAGACCAATGATCTTAAAGCTTGTGATCCTCCTTATAAAAGAGAGGTGCTCTTTTGAATAAACGTTCATTTGCCTTCTGAACATGATGGAGTCTTGTAGTCCGTCCCTGACTCAGCAGTGTCAGAGCTTTATCTCATGTTCATGTAATTCTCTTGCACACAACTGAGTGGGCTCTGAGGTCTGAAGCTGAAGAATGGCAGTGCTGTCAGTTGCACTTTTCAGTGTTTCTGTGCATAAAATTCAGACAGTTATGGATTATAAAGTTCAAGAAAACACACTATGTGTCTAGAACATAGATAAACTGATAGGTCTTTTATACCTTTATAGGTAAGTGGTGTTATTGCTACCTTAAATTGTTTCTACCTACCATAGATAAAACATGTGTAAAGACAGATTTAAAATACATTAAATGCAAGATCATTCATTCTACTAAAAGTGCATGCTCTTACTCAAGATGGTTTTTTTTTTAATTTTTAAAGTAATATTCTTTCTTTTCCTCAAGGATCACTCAGGTACTGTGAAGAGCAGTCTTCTCCAGGTGGATCAGAGCTGTGTTCGTAACTCTTACGATGTCTTCTCTTTGCTTAGGTAAGGTTTTGGATAATATTTTGTTTAGCTATTGTAACTTCTGTAGTGTCTGTGTGGGAGGAATCTTTCAAAATATTAAAAAACCCCCAATATTCTGGTATGGAATGTGCAAAGGAGATATCCAGGTTGTGCCAATATACTCATGTAGTGAGGAGCTGGGCTGTGGTGTATGTCTGTTCAGTGGTGGTTGCTGGGCTTCTGACACGTAGATGCTTGAGTGCTCTGAACTAGGACTGACTGTGGAGCTGGACATGCCTTGTGAATGTCAAAATCATGGAGCTTCTTTGTTGGAAAGTTTCTGTGGAAAGCCTCTAATCTGTTCTCAACAGCAATAAATTTTTAAAAAATACACAAGAACACAGTCAAGACCCAGTTACTCCAACACAGATGTGGTCTAAGAAAGGTACAGTGTTTTTTTGCTTTTGGGTGGCTACTTAAATGTCTGTGGTGATAAAAAACATGAAGTGCTAGTATTAAGTTAAACAAGATGTCCTTTTTCAGATCTGGTTTAATTATAATAGTTCAAAAATATTAATTATGAAAAAGTATAATTGTGGTCCACCACTATCAACAAGTTGGTTTTGAGGAATCTCTATTTAAATGGCAATTTGCAAGACAGGTTAATAACTTTGGTTCTGCAGTAAAGGCAGTACATGTGCTATGAAGGAAACCCTTGAATAGGAAATGTTTAATATGCTTTCAGAAGTCTATGTAAACATTTGACTTTTTAAATCAGTTGTACAAGTTAAGTGCATTTGACAGTATTGACAGTAGGTGTCAGTGTTGCCTACCTCAAGAGAGAGGAAAAGTCAGCTTAGGTTGCCTATTCAGATGTCCTTATTTAAGCTCCCTTAAAATTTCACTGTTCTTTTTCTTGATTCTGTAAAACATATTGAAACTGAAGGCTGATTTCTAAATGTTTGTTTTCTGTGCTTCTAGTGGGAAACAACCAGGGGGCGTATTAGGAAGTTCTGGTTACATTCTGGCACAGTCCACTAGAAGAGAACCTGTACTACCTAACATTAACTTTGTTAGACAGAAAAAGGAAAACATGTGCAGTGTACCCTGATTACTTAATTCATGAGGGTTTTTCACATTTTCTGTACACATCTATGTAGTATGAGGCACGTTCCAGAAAAAAGACTCACTATGGTCATGAACTTTACTAGCTGGACCCCTGTCTAGCTCTGTGTAATTGATCTGTAATCCTTCTTCTGAACATGCCTGACTGTTTTTTCTCAAGCTGACAAGAAATGAAGATGTCAGCTGTGATAAAGTTCACCTTGTTGAGTGACCAGTGCTGTTTTGAGCCCTGACTACTGGAGCTTCTCTCTGTTTTGGGGATGTGAGAGTCCAGGCTCAAGTCTCTCACAGTGCCTACACATGCCGTTGGGTTTAATTTCTATTAAGCTTTGTCTCTGAGCTGAGACATTCTCCTTTTTTATTTTGTCCCAAAAGGAACAGACCAGAACAAACCTCAGAACCAGGCCTGCTGCTGATTGTATTTTAGTGGATTCTGCATACTGTATCAAGCGGTTTACATTGCATCGTTTAGTTCCAGCAGAAGTTAGCAGCTGTAATTTGCGACTCTGCCTTGGTATCATCTTTGTCTGATTTTATTGTAGTTAGGAAAGTTTGTCAGGAACTAAGGCAGAGTCCTCTCTGTAGTTTAGAATCCTTTCTATTCCCTCTCACATTAACTCTGTTTTTTTACAGGTGCGTTTTCTATACTGCTGCTTAGCTTTGATATCAAGCTGAAAAGCCTGGTGATGGTATTTGTTTTAAAATAATGTCTAGTCACTTTTTGTCAGGTGTCCTTTTTCTCCTGCCAAGCAGTTTGGTTTGCCACCTCCTCCAGGAGTCCATGCTTGAATAACCAGCCCATGAACTCTTCCCAAAGATACTTTGTATTATGAGTGTGTTCCTCTTTGAACATAAGAGAGATATGGGCATAATTTGAGTTATGATTCATTAGGCAGGATGTAGTTTGGGAGGTGTCTTGATTTGAAAAGACAGGTGTTTGCTAAGGAAGGCAGGAGCTTCCCTTGAAACAGAAAATGCAAACCCCCTCCCTCTGAATTATTATAATTTTGATATTAAGGGGCTCTCAGGCAAAGATATGGGAATAGGAATAACAGTTCTTTATTAGGAAAAATTAAAAAAAAATAAATAAAAATGCAGTAACACAAAACAACACTGACAGAGTCAGAATACGACCTGACACCCTGTTGGTCAGGGTGTTGGTAGCAGTCTGATTAAATGGTAGCTGCAGTCCTCCTGGAGTGACAGATGTGGTTCTGTTGAAGCAGTGATCCTGTAGAAGGGTGTAGTTTTCCTCTGAAGATCCAGTGGTTGTGTAGATGGGCCTGGTCTTCCTCTGGGAATCCAGTGGAGAAGACAGCTGCTTCTCTGGGAATCCAGTGGGAAAAGTCTGCCCGTGGTGTTCCAAGTCTCAGATTATATCTAGGTAGGAATGCTTGGCTCCTCCCCCTGGGCAGAGCATCTCACAATGGGATGATATAATTTTTATCAGTCATGCAGTGAGACTCAGTGGCCCATTAACAGAAGATATCTCCCAGAGGGAGGATTGGTAGTGGAAGAGATAAAGAAAACTGCCCCACCTGGTTTTAACAGGTGGCCCAATTAACGGAAGAAATTGCCCCACGTCTAACAGATGGCAATAGAATACACACCCCCAGCCACATTTTGCATTTGCAACCTAAGACAGGAGGAAATGAGTTCCTGTCTTCCTTCTTCTGTCCATTGGCTGTAAAGAGAATACTAAGGTGTTCACACCATAAAGATTTGCGTCTGGTCACATAAATCCCATGTTTTGAAGAGTTTCTCATGGTAAGATATTTGTTTGTAATAAAAATTCACAAGCTGCACATGTGGTTTCCTAATGTTTTCACAATAAATGTGGATAGGAAGATAACCTTGTACTGGCTTTATTTAAGCTTTTGCAGAAGGAAGTAAATCCTGGTGACAGTGGGATCTGAGTCCCAGTTGTGGTGGTACTGTGCTGCTAGATGTGGCAAAGCCACTGATAGCCAAAATGGAGAGAACTGGGTCTAGCTCATGCCCTAACTCTTGGCTGCACAGTGAGAACTTCTGTGGTTAATCTGTGTTTCAAAACTGCTTTTGGGGGAAGAAGTGATGTAGTTTTTTTCCTCAGAAGTGAATAGCTAAAATTTATGAAGCTTGTGAATAGACTTTAATGAAAAGTGTGTGCTTGGCCCAAATTATCTTGATTAATAAAATTAATTTGGAATGACAGAGTGTGTGAACAATAGAAATTTTTTGTGCATTGGATGAAAATAGTGCTTGTGTTCAGATGCTGAGTTACGTGGATTTATAAGTTAATTAAACTTATAAAGAGGAATAACTTATAAGGAGGAAAAAGTTAAATGTTCAGCCAACTCTTCTTTACACAAAGGACGTTTCAGCACCTCTGCAGCTCATGACCCTTCTTGTTCTGGGACCAGGGACAAGATCCTCAGGCAAACATGGTGCTGCTTGTAAGTTGTTTGTGCCATATGGAAGTGACAAATTTTCTTCCAGCCGTTTGCTTTAAAAGGGCTAACTAACAAAAGTTCACCACATCAATTGGAAAGCTCAAATTTTGAGGTTTTTGTCCCTTGTCATATTTCCTGAAAAGAGATAATTTAAAGACTTTCTAAACATTATGTTGCTGGTAGTAATAGGTTATATAGTAACACCTTTCACACAGCACTCAGGATGGGCCAAATTCATCTGAGGTCACGATTTGGACATGTCTCAATAATCAAGTTCTGAGCGCATTTGCAGCACTAATGGGAATAGGTTTATATTTAGTATTGTCTTGGTTTTCTAGCCTTTCTTTTCCTAAAGCTTTGAAAAATAGACATTTAGTATTAAGTGGTGTTGGGAAGATGAGATATCACTAAA
Organism: Ploceus nigricollis; assembly: GCA_013399945.1. Taxonomy (NCBI): domain Eukaryota; kingdom Metazoa; phylum Chordata; class Aves; order Passeriformes; family Ploceidae; genus Ploceus; species Ploceus nigricollis. The sequence continues at coordinate 108,023 of VXBC01001455.1, read as the reverse complement.
GAAAGGGCTTAAAATGCTATGTAATAAAATTTTGCTTCAATTTCTAAATACAAAAATTAATATAGTGTATTCTGCAACAGCTTTTTGTGTTGTTGTGACACTTACAGAGCAATTGGCTTGTGCCTCTAAGTATGGGAATGCCTGAAGTCCTCCCATAGTCTTCCTAGAGACAAAAAGTACTCTAAGAACTAGTGAAAATCTGCCCCTTTGAAGTTTTTTTTCCAGTAGTTTTTATTACTCCATTCAGAACTGCCATCTCTATGGCTTAACTGTTCTTCAGCAGGTGGCATGGTGTGTTTCTGGTGTTTAGTCAGCCAGTTAGTGCAGATTGAAGACATTTTGCTTGTGTTTTTGCTTTAAAAAAGTGTTCTTTTACAACAAAACCAACAACAGAATCTGACATTGGCATCATTTGAGTGCTGGGCTGGGTAAAGACTAGCTCCAGGCAGCTGCTTAATATTATTAGTGTCTAATCTGGCAGAATTTGATTTGAATAATATTTCTGGATATTAATCTCTCATGGGGCAGGGGTATGCTTCAAGTGACAGTTTGCTTCAGGGTTTGACATCTGTAATATAACTGTTCATTTAAAGAAGAGTGCATATCTCATCACTGAAGAGATATTATTTAAATATGCAAGTGTTGGTAGTGTTTGTCTGTGATCTGAAACAGAGATGTTAATAAAATCACTTTCTAGTGACCATGGCTAAAACATGTTGACATGATATAAAATCAGCTTTTGTTTAGCTCTGCTTATTTTAGGGAAGATGTTTTGAAGAAGCTGTACTGCCTTTTGAACTTCCCTGAAGTTCCTCTATTTCCATTTTCATCTCCATGAAAGAAGTGAACCCAACAGAGCTAGGAAGTAGATGGGACTATATGGAAAAGAGTTGCTTTTTGCTACCCTATTCCTTGTGGCATGCTGGTAGCTGCATAGAGATAAGAACAGGCAGAAAAGATCTAGTTAAATTTTAGAAGGTGCACTGATAATTAAATGTCCTGTTTCTATCTTTTCTCTTTGCTGTCCTTTACTCAGAGAAGGGTCCCAACTCAGCTGTGACCAAAACCTCTCTAAATGTTGCAGTTACGGATGTTCACGTGGTGGAACAGTCACCATCTTTTTGTAGAATGTGAATGGGTCAGGAAAGGTGATCACTAATAAATAACCTGATACTCTTGCAGTGCCTTGCTCTAGCTTTTTCTGAGAGTATCTTGGCAATCACATTGCAGACTTTCGGACTTCAATGTTGCTACTGCTGCTGCCATCATCTTCTCCTAGCTGATGCAGAAATACACCATCTTAAGTGTGAAAAAGGTTGTAGGATTCTTCTTACCTGCTCTTAAATCACCAAGTTCCTCTTCTAAAACATCCCTTTGCTAGTGATAAGCGTTGGGGGATTTTGTGATGGCCAGGTTTGATGTTTCTAAACAGAAAAGATTTGCACCTGGAAGACTTGGCACTTTTTACCCAATAGGCACCCAAGACCAGGCAGGCATCCCCCCTTTGCTTTGGACAGGCAAATCCAGGTGTCCTAAGGCCAAGATTAATAAATAGGAGCTGGAATCAGACCTCTAGAGTGCCTCTCTATGTTTAATTAAGCAGTACTGAAATACTGCTTAATTAAACTGGATAAACAGTTTAACAAGTGTAATCCTTCTTTGCCTGAAAACTTTGTGGGTTGGAATTGTGCTGTGGTGGCTTCCTGAGAAGTAGTGATGGAGATGAAAACTTGGATGTGATTTTTTTTTTCTATTTTGAGAGGTTCCTTAGGGATTTTTATTGGTGGCATCAGACTTTTGGACAAGTCTCTTCCTGTAGCAGCAGCTTTCTGGCCACAGAGAGTAAACACAGACTTTTCCAGGCATTTTCCCGGGGAAGGCTGTGAGAAAATCAGAGAAAAGAGTGAGAAACAATTCTTATCTCCACTTGTTACACCTGCTGTTGTGCACATGTAGAATGTGTCATAGAGATTTGTTTTTCTTAATTAGACACTAATGGTGTCTCGATTAATTAAATTAGTTAACCAATTAAATCAAAGCTATATCAAACTAACTAGAAGGGTTACTGAGTTTCTTAATAAGTATAGTATAATATAGTATAAGATGATATAATAAAGCAATTGATCAGCCTTCTGCAGTCATGGAGTCAATGCTAATTAATCCCGAGCTGGGGGCCTGCAGCAACATCATTTTACCTCTGTGGTGCTGAGCTTTATGGGAACTGAGGCTACTCAGTCATTAGAACACTAAATTTACAAGCCTGTCTTTTGCCAAAATCTGTAGCAGAGAGTAGCATGGGTCATAGCAAGTTGAAACAGTCCATGAAGAATAAGAGCAGTACGTGTTTATTAACTGCTGAGTTAGTAGTCTGCTGCTGCTGTGATCTTCAATTTTCCTAATATGCCATATGCAATAAGCTACCCCTGCAGTGGCACCTTTTTAGCGTCAATATATTGCTAGCTCTTGGTCAAATTCTGTTTCAAAGCATTTTTGGGAGGAATTACACACAGCTGTGCAGGGCTTAGAAAGTAGCTTTATTCTGCCTCTTTATTTGTGACAGTGTGTAAAAGATGGTATTAATGAAGCAATACTGAGAAGTCAGAACCCAGTCCTCCTCCTTTTTCTGGCTCTATGAAATGAATGAAAACCAGCGTGTTGTAGAATTGTACAATAGTTTGGGTTCAGAGGGACCTTTAAAGATCATACAGTTCCACCTGCCTGCTGTGGCAGACCAGGTTGCTCCAAGTCCCATCCAACTTGGCCTTGAACACTTCCAGGGATAGGGCACGTACTACCACCTTGAACAACCTCTGCCAGTGTTTCACCATCCTCATTGTAGAAAATGTCTTCCTTATCTTTAATCTAAATAGTGAAGTGTCACCAAAGGAGAATCTAAGTAATTTACTGATGGATACCTGAAAGTTTTTAAGAAGGAGGATTTTGTGAACATCAGGACTGTTTATTTTTTTACACCTTTGTCCTGGATATGGCCCTGAGAATGATGCTGTGAGTTGCTTTCTCTCTCAGCCTGGGCAAAGATTTTGGTGAATGCAATCATGTCTCTAAAAATCCTCAGAACTATCCAACCACACTAGGGAAAGTCAAGGCAAAATTTTGACTAAGAACAAATAAAACAGATTAAAGATCTTGTCATAGGGAAAATGCTCTAATAAATTTGCTCATTAAAGCAAGGCAGGACAGAAGAACACTGCTGAGAGCATTATGACCATTTCTGTTAGGTGGGAGTTTTCACTACTATAGCTGCAGAATTCTGCTTCCCTTGGAAGAAAACTCAGATTTGAATTTGGGGGTGGCTTCCAGGAGGAAAGTGCAGCAGTATGCAGCTTTGAAACATGAGTCACCTGAATATTGGCTAGTGTTCCACCTCCTTCCTCCATTGCATAAGCCTGTGCTCTGCTGTCACAAGCACTTTATCAGTTGTGTGGCCTTGAGTGGAAGAACACAATCAAGTGGAGAGCACCTGGTCTTTTTGGGTGGAGCCTGGAACACATTCAGTCTGAATTTGTGCATTTTCCTTTTCAGTTGTTCAGTGAATCCCAGTCTTAGGCTTGCTCACTGTCTCAGAGTGAGAACTGAAACTTGTATGAAGATTTGTTAGGAAATGGGTATTGAATTCTACTGATGTTACTGTCCACCTGGCAGGAGTCATCTTGACATGTTTATGCACTTTAGAAATTTGATTTGCATCTGTTATAGATGGAAATACAACAAAGCCAATTCCATAATTAATAACTGAAATTTATTGTGCAATCGCTACAAAAAATTTAGAGTCCAAAATCCCACGACCGCAACTCAGTCATAACAGCCACAAATCAAGGAAACAGAGCGGTGCCGGAGATCTGGCTCTGGGTGAAACAGCGACCTGACAGCGTCACGTTCCCCCTCTGTTTTCACGTCAGTGTCCCAGTGCAGTGTGCTTTTATACTTTTTATTTGGCCCTGAGCAAAGTCTTTATGGTGGACCACATATTCATGCGGTCTCCCTTCCTGGAGAAACTATTTCTGGTCAGCGATGATTGCCGGTGGTAGTTGATCATGGCTCTGAGTATCATCCAGGTGTGCTCTGAAAGATGAACGATTATCGTGGTGGCTCCATTTCTTCGTTTGCAAATGAAACTCGTCTCCCTGCAGTTTCATCATGTGTTTCTCCATGCTGGTGCTGAGCTCGGGGGATGGTGAGTCTCTGTATTGAGAAATCTGTTTCCCCGGTCACTTAATGGCTTGGGTGTTCCCCGATAGCCGATCTACAAGCCATTGTCCTGTGCTGGCGTGGTCTGTTGGGATGCTAATTAGGTGCCTTTTCAGTTTCCTGCAGCTTAATCAAGCAAAACCCCTCGGCTCTGATTCTATATTTCTATAATTTCTAAGAATCTCTACACACACAATTTATTACATATATACCAAAAACCGCACAAATTACACCCATATATAACATGTCTAACTTACCTTTTTACTAAATACAGTCTTGAATATGATTCAGTGTGCCCTAGCAGCAAGGTTTCTGTAATCACAAACTGAGAAAGAACAAAATGAAGCTTCCTTTGTAATTTGCCACATTTGTTTTTTGAATTAAAAAAACTAACCCATAAATTCATCCATTTAACAGGAGTTAAATCTGTGAATTGGAAATAAGAGAATTAGAGACATCTCACATTTTGTTGCTTCATTTCTCAAAAAAACCCTGAGTTCCACTTTAAGGCTCTCCTCTTCCATTCATGCCCTGTGAGTATTAAAGGTAATTTATATCCTAGCTAGCTTCCTTAAATATCCCTCAAACTGGAAGCTGGAACCTGCCCATTTCATAGATGTGTTTTTTCCTTTTCTTCTGTTTCCAAATAGCTCAAAGCATTCACTGTTGCAGTCTACAAATCCACATGGATTTTATTATTTTAAAGCTTAATTTGAGTCTTAAATGTGTACGGCTTAAATGTAGACTCTCCAATGTAAACATAAGGCTTACATGTAAGTGATTTACATTTGTAGGGCTCAGAACTGTTTGAAAGAGTGATGGAAAGTTATCTGTGCTGTATCAGCACTGTCTTGTGTGAATGTGAGAAATGATACTCACTTTCAAAAAATTTAAAGGTTTATTAAACCTTATAAAAAATACAACAGAAGACTGAATAGAGAAAATATTATGGCGCCAGGAGCAGAGTATCTTTCCCACCACGTGCTCATCCACACAATGGAGGTTTCGCCATTTAACCCTTTAGCCCCACCCAAAGTTCTGTCCATTGACTTCTTCTTCGCTGTCCAGTGGTGGAGTTTACTTCTTTAAATCTTGATTGGAGGTCAGATGCTGCCATAGTAACAAGCCGACCCTCCCAAATGTCCCGAGCCCAGGCCACCCCCTGATAATAACAAAATAAAACAACTCTAAGTCTATAAAACTTCTCCTAACATATATACATAATATTTGCCTTTTAATCATCAGAGTCAACCATCGCATTACTCATCTATCACATGAGTTTATTACTGCATTGGCTCTTGTAGAGGTTTGATGTCACAAATTACTATGTCAGACTTGTATTTTATTGTTTTCTTACTCCCTACTGTCTTTTCTTGCCCTACATCTGCTTTTGATAAATTGTAGGTATAGGTATCTTAAGAAATTGGAAAGGGAGTATATGATTATAAATTAGGATTTTTTTCTTGTGGGAAAGCAGATGTAGCAAATTATGGTTTAAGAGGTTACGAAAAAAATCTTAGAGCTGGCTGGCACTCTCCAGAATCTAAATTTGTGGACTGATATAAAGTCCATATAAAGACTGATATAAAGTGTGCATTCTAGTTTCTTAATTTAATAGGAAAGTCTTTAAATTGTTTTTGTTTTAGAATAGATTTGGGTAATTTACTTCCAGGACCCTACATGTCACTTACTGCCAGAAGTGTTCCATTCTATTTTCTAAATCCCATGTAGGAATTCTCAGTTTAAATTTAGTCTTGCTGTAAACTAAAGTTGTTCTGGCAAATATGACCAGAGGCATTTATTTCTCTTGTGAGAAGGAGCTGTAGTATGTGACTACTATAATTAATTGATATATTTATGGCTTAAAGTTCTGTACATGAAAAATCCAGATGTGTCTGATAGAAAACAGATATTGGGAGTGGATGATAGAACTGCAAAATCATGTATCAATTGTCTGATAAAGCTGAGACTCTTTCATTGATGTAAATACAAGCATATGTTACCTTAATGTTGGGGGTTAAGATTTTTCCTTTTGTTTCTTTCTGTTGTGGTATTTCGTCCTATCTGTTGCTAAGAGACAATAATGACCAGTACTTAAAAGAGACAAAAGATGTAGCCTAGGGGGAGGGGTGCAGTT
>VXBC01001455.1:9940-101583 GCA_013399945.1 Ploceus nigricollis | reverse complement strand
CTCTGCCATCCGAGCTGCTGCTCTGAGGTTCCTGCTGCGGCCTATTTTTGCCATCCAGCCCGCCTGCCATTACCATGGGAGGTAGATGCAACTGACCTCGCGCCACAGCACCCCCTGCAGCCGCGGGGGAATCATCGCACCTGCCCTACCTGGCTTGGAGCCACCAGCGCCCCTGCCGGCTATGACCGTAACTACACCAAAGGGGAAAGAGCTTGACAACCAAGAGAAGGCTGTTTTTACTGGGTTTCTGGTTTTGTTTGTTGTTGCTGCCATTGTTGTTTGCTTGTCTTGTTGTACATATACGTACTAGTAAAGCCCTGTTATTCCTTTTTCCTTATCTTTGCCTGAAAGCCCCTTAATTTCCAGGTTATAATAATTTGGAGGGAAGGAGGTAATTTTTCCATTTCAAGGGAAGTTCTGCCTTCCTTGACAGATCCCTGTCTTTCAAACCAAGACACTTAATAGGCACAACTCTCACTACACTCCAGCGTTCACTTTTTTAGAGATTGCAGCCAGAAATGAACTTGCTTTACAAACTGGTAAATCACTGGGCTAATGCATGACCAAGAGAGACTAGGATACTGCAGCATATTGAAAAGGAAATGCTCCAGCTGAACATTCAAACTTACTGCGGGCTTAAAGAAAGAGAATGTGTTGTTACAGCACATTCCGAAGTTGTAAAGTCAAGTTATGTTGGACCATTGCACTGTTCAGTCCTGGGAAGTAAGGAAAACTGATTGATCTTGCAAACAAGACAAGAACATTATGTCAAAGAAATCCTGTAATAATGAAGTCCAAAACTTGCTAACCATTTTTTCCCCCTGTCCCCATCCAACCCGGTACCCAAATTGGATTGATTGGTGGAACACTGTATGCTAGAATGGTTTCAAATCTTACAGCCAAGGTAGAAAGTGGGTTTTGATGTATCCAACTATTTTCTAAACTGTCAAAAGAAGGAAGAGTGTTTTGTGTCTTCTTAATCTCCCCCATCTCAGAAAGCTGGTGCTATAGGAATGGAAGTAGAACTGCAGCCTTGTGGATCTCCACCCTCAATCAGTCAGGATGCTCAAGAATTTAAATGTCTGCTTTGCTTTCAGGTTCTTTCCCAGGCAGCAGCATGGAACTGGCCTGATGTTGGACAATTGTAGAGCAGCTCTCAGGGCCCCAGGCAACAGCGGTAAATCTGTCAGTCATCATGTCCCAGTTACTCTGCTTCTGGCTGACAGTGGCTGTGAGCTGCTGCAGACACTGAGTGACAACACTGTTGGCTAAGCTATCCCTTTAAAAAGGCTGGAGTTTCTGCTGTAACTGGCTTGGCTTTCCCAATTGCTGGAGGAAATTTGGTAGCAGGCCAGTGGCCTCTTCAAGTCCTCAATTAGCTTTTGAAGTGCTATGGAAGTGCTAATTTTAATAAAGTACTTTAAAAAATGAAGTCGTGAGCAATGTAGAAAGAATCCCACATTGGCTGATGACATGTAGGTGATATAATCAGTTAGCTTACTGTTGACAGTTATTAAACCAAGCAGGATTGTGCTCAAAGCACAGCTTGTGCTGACTAAGCTGTAGCATTGGACCTGCATTTAGCCTAGAAATGGAAACAAGATGTGGTCAGTTAGGGTTGAAGTTTCTCTGTGTTTATTCTGTATACGTTTTAATCCAGATTTATTGCCTCAGCTTGCTAATATCCATTGTGTAATCATAATTGCTTCCACCAAAGTCTGCTTGTGCTGAAGTGATACACAAAATTTCCATGTTGGCATTCTTAATAGCTCCCTTGTTGGATGACCAAACATTTCCACGTGGGGGCTTTTTTTTGGCTGAGAAAAAAAATTCTGTTGATGGTTGCTGCTTTTGTGACATGAAGTCCCTAAAATTTTAATCCTGTAAGATTTAACTTCGGATGTGGTCATGTTACCATTTTAAAGTTCTTAGAACAACAGTGGATATACTGAGATTGAGTCAACCAATATAAGTAATTTTTCTGTCTTGCGGTGTAAATGGCCCTATTTGGCATCAAGGCAGCAAAGTTTAACTGTGCAAGGAATGAGTGGATGATGCTTGGCTTAAAAAGAAATAAATTTCTTATTAAAACCAGATTTTATTGCTGAATTATTTTGTATAGCCGTTTTGATATGTTAGAAATTTATATTTAGATACTGATTCACCCAGTTGAACAAGTATTTGACTATGTGTATTGTTTTGAGAAGTCAGTCTCTGTAGAGACTGTTCCCGTTTGTTCCTTATCCTTTGAGTATGCATAGGAGAACTTAGTTACTACACAACTTGTAAGTTGTTAATGAGTGTTGGTCAAATCACTGTGAGGAACTGACATGGCAGATGACCTTTCTAATAATTTCTCCATTATGTAAATACTCTTTCAATGAGTAGAACACTTTCCAGGAGGTTTTGCTGCCTAAATGGAGTGTTGTGAAAACTTGTAAGACTGTCTCATGATCACCTAATGGACTAAATCAAGAATATTCTTCCAGTGTTAAACCACATAAAGAGGAAGGGGAAATGTCATTCAGTTATTACTCTTTACCAAAAAGTTTTATCTTGGGTAAGGCTTTCTTATATGTAGAAGGAAAACATTCCAGACTTTTGGAAAGAGACAAGTTGGAAAGTGTGGAAGTGGATGACATGACAGCAGAACTCTGAGTGATGTTCAGGATGGTCAGCAAACCTTGGCTTTGACCTGCGTAACCATGTGTTCCATAGCCAACACCCTCAGGATGCCTTCACAAAGGTGGGAGGTGAAAGAAGTAGTTCCCAGTAGGATCAGGATTTCCAGGAGGTCTCAGTTCTTCATTAGGTGTGTTTAGACCAAGCCCTTGGGTGATGCAGGACTGTTGGTCTCAGCAGTCCCCTCCCACCCCCTCAGCACCCAGAACAGTGTTTCTCCATACAGGATGGCCCCTGACCAGCTCTCCGGCTGCTGGTGCTATGAGCAGTTTGAGAAACTCAAGAGAAACCAAAGAAATTACTTAGATTTTTGCTTTAAATTATGCTATTACTGGTGTTTAGGAGAAGCAACAGTGTGAAGGAACTAAAGGCATCTGGTGACTTAAGTATATTCATTTAGAACTGTAACATGTAAAAAGTTCTAAATCACAAGACCTTGTTTATTAATATTACTAGCACTGTCTGTTTCCATGTACAACTCCTCTTTTTCTAATAAATACGATAATTTCTACTCTGTGTTAATTTTAAGAAAGATGTTAATGTCTCTCTTAGACCTGTTTTTGCCATCTTTTTCCTCTGCCTGTTTTTTTCCCAATAAATATGGTAAATAATTGGTTTTCTGTCTTCACCCTGAAGCCAGGGCTAACAATCAGTAATGCATCATTATAATCTTTTAATGTTTTCAAATGTGATTCAATTAAGAAACCTGTGGTTTTGCTACAGAAGGACCCATAGCAGAGTAGGAGATACTGAAGAATATTTCATGTTCTTGGCTGGGTAGCTGTGTGTTAACTAAAGGATACTTGCACTTTTTCTAAAGCTGGCCTGTGTTAACAATGCTTGTGTGTATCTATTTTCATGTTAATGGTGATTTAACTTAAGTGAGGTACCTGTAATTACCTGCTCTCTCACCTGCAGTCTGGTAAGTATCTGTTGAATTGAAAAATTGAAGAGGAGATTTTGATACTTGATTGAATTTAAAGACTTGACAGTTTTCTTCATAAACCATGCAAGTTATCACAGAATGGTTTGGGGTTGTGGGACCTTAAAGCTCATCCAGTTCCAACCCTCTGCCATGGACAGGGGCACCTTGCACTAGACTAGGTTGCTCCAAGCTCTGTCCAACCTGGCCTTGAACACTTCCAAGGATGGGGCAGCCACAGCTTCTCTGAGCAACCTGTGCCAGGGCCTCACCACTCTCACAGGCAGCAATTTCTGCCCAATGTCCCGTGTAACCCTGCCTTCCTTATGCTTCCTCATTTGCTATTTTGAAATGGAAGCTGACAGTCTAAGTTTGCATTTGTGTTGCTGGTTTTGAGGTGTTTGCACATGTGGGGAACCTTTATCACAGCTATAACTTTCTCCTTGCAGGCTCCACAGAGCTCAGTGTGCAATTAAACAGACTCAGGTAACTGTTCAGAAAATAGGAAGGGAGATCGAAGAAAAGCTGAGATGTACATCTACAAGGAATGAACTGGTATGTTTTATTTATTAAAACCTTATTTTATGGGCTTGCTGAAGCATCTAACTGATGTCTTGACTGTAAGCTTTTTTTTTTTAAACACTTGAACTTGGAATCTTTCTTTACACCTGTCATTTTAAATGGGAACTCATCTGAGAGCTGTGTAATATCATCAGTTTGAGTTGCATGAGTTAGATGGATTGATAAATCTGTTATCCTGTTTTTACCTTTATTTTGTACAATCATGCTATCAAAGCATAAACGTTGCGCAGTGCACGATAGAGGTCTTCAGGACAAACAAATTTCTAATGATTTATATGAAACTTGACAGGAATCTGTGGTGGATTTAGAGTGAGGTGAGTCTGTTGGCTGTATCTTCTTGCACCCTGACTGCCGTTGGATGAACAGAATTCAAGCAAACACTGTCACTCAAGTGACATATTCATTTTAAACAGAAATTGTACTAGATTTTACAATGGCTTTTGAAATTTGGTTTTGCCAGCTCTCCTTCCCTCCCCAGAGAAGTCTTTTGACATTAGTTTCTGCTTTCTGCCCAGGAAAACTGATCTTGGTTCAAAGATGAGTTGACAGAACAGGAGTGGTTTGTGGTGACTTCATTATGTTGGTACTCAGTGGTATGTGTCTGGTGCCTTGTAAAGGACACATTTGCAGTGTGAAGTTAATTTATTGCTGTAAAGCAGATTCTGAGTTGAGAGTACTCAGCTAAGTTCCAAAAGTGTCAAACTGGTTCAAGGAATTGACAAAATGAGAAAAATGGGAGCTTGTTTACCTGCTGTAATTACAGGGGTTAAATTGTAGATGAAGAGGTGAAGAAGTCACCTTCCATAAGGGGCAGTATCAAATCACTTTTGAGTCATTCCAACCCAGAGCTTCTCTGCCTTCTGGTATCTTGACTGTTTAACCATTACCTTTTCAGTTATGGATATGCTTGTCCCTCCTTGTAAAGGCTTTTAATTTTTAAATATCTGAGAGCAAAACTATATCTTATAATACTAGTATGTTTTTGGTTGGAAGGGACCTTAAAGCTCATCCAGTTCCAAACCCCTGCCATAGGCAGGCATACCTTCCATTAGACTAGGCTGTTCCAAGCCCTGTCCAGCCTGGCCTTGAATATTTCCAGGCATGGGGCGGCCACAGCTTCTGTGGGCAAGCTGTGCTCGGGCCTCCTCACCCTCACAGAATTTCATTCCCAACATCCCATCTAACACTACTCTCTGGCATTAGGAAACCATTTCCCCTTGTCCTGTCATTTCAGGCCCTTGTCCAAACTCCCTCTCTGACTCTCTTGGACAACTGGGGCTCTAAGGTCTTCCTGGAGCCTCTTCTGTTCTCCAGGCTGAACACTCTCTCAGCTTTTTCTTTCTATCCTCTTATTGTCATCATCCTGAAGCTGGGGATTGAATCTAATAGTGCAGCTTGAATATCTCCAGCCTTTTTCCAGCTCCTGCCTTCACTTTGTATGGAATTCTTACTGCTCACCTTCCCTCTTGCTGGTGAGCCCTTTGCCAGGGAATGAATGCTCATCCTCCTATCCTCCTGCTAGTGCTGTGCTGTCAGTTTTTATGTCCTGGTGAAGCACCGTTCTTAATTTTTGGTCTGGGCTTAAGAGAGATGCATTCCACAGGAGGAGCAAGCACTGTGACACACAGCTGCATTGCTTTCCTTCCAAAGCAGCGAAATTATTAGTCTTTGGGAATCTGTTTCCTGTGGTAGTCTATGAACTCCATTCTTAGGCAGGTGCTAGTCTTGTCCTGTTTTTCATTCTCTCACCACCTTTTTATGGAACTGCTTCTGTGCAGAGAAACTTTTTTTTTTTTTTTTTTTTAAATCTGTACTTCTTCCCATAGAAAAAGGAGAGTGAATGTTTACAGTTGAAGATCCTGGTGCTACGTAATGAACTGGAGCGACAGAAGAAGGCCCTTGGTCAAGAAGTAGCCTTGCTGCATAAGCAAAAAAGTACTTTGCTTGACAGAGGTAAGTATAGAAACCTTAGCCTAGTTTATGACCAGAATGAAAGTGCGGGTTTCTTTTCTATTTTCATTGTCTGGCTGTAATGTGCTTGTGTTTTTGCTTTATCTGAAATTTACAGACAGGTGTAATTTCTTCACTCTATGTTATACTGAGTTTTAGACAGCAGTTTCTGGTATCTTGTGTCTAAATAACTTCTTACTATGACACGCCTCCAAAGCAATCTTAAATCTGTGTTTAATTGACATTTTATGAGAACATCAGAAGAACTGCAGTATAGTACAGTAAACATTGCCATCATAAAGGGACTTCATGTTACGAGGGAAGTTGCTGTACCTGTGATTTGCATTCAGTTTTAAGTATTAGAAGACAAAAATCCCTCTTAATATTTTAATATGTAAGTGACAGATGAAGTACTGTCATGATGATACCAGTCATCTTGGTATCATCCTTTACTGGGCAAATCTCCTGTAGTGAAATGCTGTATCACTACCTCTTTGGAGCTCACCAAGACCGAACTATATGCGTGCTTGATTTTCTTGCAGGATTTTTTGTTTTCAATATTTAGTTGAGTCTAAAGTAATTATTTACTACTAAAAAGGATGGTTTTTACCATGTACTTTATTCTGGCTATGCAAGTATTGAGAGCCCATAATTGGATTACTGCACTGTGTGGTTGTGAGAGGAATAGGTATTAAAGGAAGATGAAATCTGATGGGTTGTATTTGGCTGGTGAATGGTGTGCAGTGCATGAAGACAGGTGTTCCTCCTGTGCTGTCTGACATTCTCTAGTTTGGGAGCATAATGTGGAAAATGGGAGGGTAAGAATAAGTGGAGGATTATTGCCAACATTTTGTCAGTATCTACTTTTAAAACTTTGGATAACTAAGAAAACATATATACTGTTTTTTTTTCCTGATTCCTCATGTTGCTTAGAAAATGCATTTGGGACTGAAAACCAGAAACTTGAAGAGCATACTGAATCTCTATATGAATTAAGAAAGGAGTGCACTGCTAAGAGGTAAAAGGACCTATGTTTGTTCTGTAACTGGAAAAAAAAGATAAGCTTGAGAGCAAGCCATTGAAAGTGGAACTTCTGGCACCAAATTCTTCCTCATGTTGCCCTAAAACTTCTGTTAAGGCATCCCTGCTACAATTCATAGATATCTAAAGTGATTACCAGTGGCAAGTCTAGAAGAGAAGAAAACGAATGCTTGGTTGTATGTGTAGACTCTGATAGGAATTTCAGGTGGGTTTTAGTGTAACACAGCTTTGTAATACCTGATTCTTATAGTCAAAATATGTCTCTAATGTATGGTATGCCTGAAAACAAAAATTAGCTTTGTGTGCTGTATTTTTTTATTGGGTGGATTTACCTAACTTTTTGGAGGATAGGAGGTGATAATTAGAAAGCTGCAGAAGGGATGTGACAGCTCAATACCTTTATTTTTTTGAGCTTTTGAAGCTTTTTTTGGAGCTTTTGAAGAAAATAATAGTTTTGGAATCTCTTTCCCCAAAGAGAACAGTTTTTGAAGATAAATGCCCAGCAGACTATTCGATGCAAGCAGTTGCTGTCGGAGCTATCCTACATCTACCCTATTGATTTGGTATGTTTTCTACATCCTGACAATCTGCTCAATGTGAAATGGAGTTCCTGTTTACTGCAAACAAATATGCTTTCTTGTGACAGAATCTGCTCTTTGCTCTTTCTGTTTATTTCAGCTTTTTCTTACATTTGGTCTTTAGATTACAAACTTTACAGGGAGGGAACTTACACCAGCACCTCTTACACAGTGTCCTCTATGAAAATAGAATATCTATAATTTGATGGATGTTTTCCATTTTGTGTACAATTGCATAAAGTAACCCTGACAGTAGGCTAGCTGAGTGCACAGAAACATGTTAAAATGTTGAGCTTCAAAATCTTTTATATAATGAATTAATACAAAGCTCTTCACTTTTTTAAAAAGTTGCATTTATTTTCCAAACTGTGTGAGATGTGGATTAAAATACTGTGTCAGTCACTCTAAGTTTAGTTGAATATTTAGTTTTTTTACTTCTATTTTATTGTTTGTTAGCTTTGTTGTCGTGTTTTATGCAGGTGTTCTGGATGTTATTGTTTCATGCTCACTTACCACTGTTCATGTTAAATTTACAGAACAACCAAAAGGATTACTTTGTTTGTGGAGTCAAGCTTCCTAATTCTGAAGACTTTCAAGGTAGCTGCATGTTCTTAATGTAGTTGTTGCAGTTAACACTGCTTCTAAATTTTGTAAAATTAAGAAAACTGGTAGCAATAGCTTGGGGTCCAAATTTTTGACCAGAAAGATATAGACTAGAAAAAACCTGACAAATTATTTGTTGGTACTTCCTAGCTAAAGCAAAGGAGGTTCCCTTTGACTCTTAATAAAGTACCTCTGTGTTCTAAGACTGCATATTGAAACACTGGAACAGGTTACCCAGAGAGGCAGCGAAGTCTCCATTCTTGGAGATGCTTAGAACCCAGCTGGACACAGTCCTGGGGACAGCCTGCTCTGAGCCAGGCATGAGGACTGTGCCATTCCCAGAAGTGCCTTCCAAACTCAGTGATTCTGGAAAATACTGGTGTCTGACCTAGAATTCCATTGAGGCTACTTTTAGTCCATAAATCTCAGTGGGGCAACAGGCATGAATCCCCATTTGGTTTGCTGTAGTTGCTGGTGAACTTGCCAAATAAATACCTTGCAAAAAAGACTTTGAACATCTCTGACAGTATGGAGTACTTTACAAGTGACCTTCTACTTCAACTGTCAACCCTTATCCTATTCCAAAAGCAAATATGTCATATGCCTGCCTGTATAACAGTTGGACAGGTAACTGCGTGCATTCATCTACAAATGTTTGATGTGAACTGGAAATTCATTAAAATCTCCTTGAAGATTTCTTGTCCCCAGTACCTGTTCACTCTGGTTTCTTGAGCAAAAACCTCCATCAATTGTCTGACTCTTTAAAGCCACCGAATAGTAATTAACTTGTACTAATAATATGTATATTGGGATGCTCCAATGAATATTGGAGGAATAATCTTTAAAACAAATTAATTTGTCAGTAGGACAAAAATCAGTGTATTGCTTTGTTTCCCTGATTGCACTGAATTTGGTAATGAACTCAGTTTGCTAACTCTTGAGGAATGAGTGGTGTGCCATCTTCTGGCACATTTTCAGTTTCCTGGTATTAATTCATTGCAAAAGAATTACTAATTCTTTATCCAAGTCTTTAGAAGATTTGTATTGTGAGGAAGAAGTACTAAGCATTCAATTTAGTGAAATAGGCAGTTAAATTTGAAACCCAGCTGTCTGGCATGGATCTTATCTCAGACTCAGTAGATACTATCTTTTAAAAAACTAGGCGTCAAAAAGAAATCCCTAAAAAGCCAGTTTTGCTGCAAATTTTGAACCTTTTTTACAAAATCCATTTTGACAGGGGTGTAACTTAAATACATACTTCATGACAGGCTCTGATAGAGCTCAGTATGGTTGCTGAATATTATTATAAGCTTTGTTGAAGGTCCTCTGTTTAGTTGGTTTCATGGATGCATCAGAAGGGATGACTGTTGTGCTGTCTGTATCCCATAAAAGAATTAAAAATAGAGAAAAGAGAAAGGAAAAGCCTTTATATGGCTAAAAGATGTAGTATCAATTGCAAGATCTATGTGTATTCCTGGCAGGTGAAGCTTTAAGGTTGAAATTTAAATGTCAAATTGAAAATGATACTTTAATACAATGGGTTAATCTAAGTTTTTCCAGCTATTGGCAGAGAACAGAGTTCATAGCTTGGGGTCAGTATCTCTCCAACTGATCTCACTTGTGAATAAAGTTGAGGAGGAATGCAGCTTTCTCCTGATCCCACTCACATGTGTCAACTCCATCTAGAGAAACACTGAAATCTTAATACTTGAGTTTTGTCTTCTGAATTTTGTTTCACTTTTCCCATCTCTTCTTCACCCTCCCCCATCCTGGCAGTGTAGCTTTGAAAGTAAAATTTGCAGGAGAACAAGCCATCACCAGTTTTCTGTGCTGCATCACAAGAGGCAAACACAACACAGTGAAGTACAAACACTTGTAAAGCTCTCCAAAATGACACCAAGTCTCCTTCTGTCCTTGAGTTCTGAGAGCTACAGTAATTGATGTTCTCTGAGCAATAAAGAAGAATATTAAGATTCAATAGATACAATTAATAATAGAATCTTTTTGTCATTGACAGCAAAAGATGATGGAAGCATTGCTGTTGCCCTGGGCTATACTGCTCACCTCGTTTCCATGATTTCCTTCTTCTTACAAGTGCCACTCAGGTATCCTATAATTCACAAGGGCTCCCGGTCTACAATCAAAGATAATATAAATGACAAGCTGACGGAAAAAGAGCGAGAGTGAGTATATTGTAAATACACTGATCTACTGTCTTCAAAACAACAAATCAACACCAAAAAAAACCCCCTCTTAAACAGTTTTGGGCAGTCTGAGGTGATAAGGAATTTAAGTTACTTGTTACTGCTTTCAGCAGCTGTGGAATAGTTGTTGAGTTCCAAACTTGTTGGAATTTTGGGATACAATAGAGTAACTCCGCTTTGTTATTCTGGGTCTGTTGGCATATGTATGGTTTTGATTTGGCATCCAGTAATGCTAGAAAAACTTAAATAGTGTTTCTTAGTGTTTCATAAGTTTTGGTTTCTATTTGGAAAACTTGCCTTTTATGTTTTGCTACTGGCTATGGGAATAAACTGCAGATAGCAGGTGTAGTTTCACTGGGGGGTTGCTGCCAGTGCCAGAATAGTGGTTGATAAAACAAATAGCATAAATAGATAATAGATATAGATATATATATATAATATATATAATAATAGATAAAACAAAACTATTTCTCCCAATTGGTTGGGAGAAAACAAATAGCTTTGTTTTAACAGAGTTTTTTAATCAATTGAAAAAGCACAGTAACCTGCCACTTCCTATAAATCAACTGAATTTTTAATGTAGAGCTTTTAATTTGTTCTGTAATCGTCTTTGAACGCGTAGCTACACTGCTACTGTTTTCCTTCTAGGAAACTGTCTTCCTGTCTTTAAATTCACTCTCTGAATGTCTTCTCCTGCATTTTGGAACATCGCTTATTTTCCCACTGTCTTGGCACCTGTGTGCTCTAACATGAAATTAGTGGCAATTACTGGTTAAGGTTCCCTTTGTAGCCTGAAACCACTGAACTGCCAGGAATGCAACACTGACCATTGGTGGGAGGCCAACTGCTCTGTTCAGATTCTGGGCAGTGGCAAAGTTTGCCCAGAGACTTTACGGACTACCCATCCCTGGAAGTTTTCAAGGCCAGGTTGGATGGGGCTTGGAGCAACCTGGTCTAGTGGAAGATGTCCCTGCCCTGGCAAGTGGTTGGAATGAGATGAGCTTGAAGTTCCTTACAGCTCAGGGATTCTGCGACCCTGTATGTGTGTATGGATGGCTGCAGTCAGGCTTGCAGGATCAAGAACTTCATTTTCCCACAAAAGTTTGAAAAAGGAGCAAAGGAAATGACAGGGGAAATTAACTTGTGGAAAGAAGCTGACTCTATTGACAGGAAGCTGTGAAAAAACAAATTCTTGTCTTTGGAAATATGCAGTCAAAGTATTACAACATTTTAACGCTAATTCCACATAATCCAAATAAAGATGCAAGGGTTTTATTGTGCCTAGTTGACAGAATTTGGGTGCTTGAAAGTGTCTGATTTCTCTTTGAAGATTAGTGACTTTTGGCAGGACAGGCAAGGTAATTTGCCTTAAGATTTAAACTTGTCTTCCTGTTGTGACACCATAAAACACAACTATATAATTATGTCTTGCAAAATAATTTTGATACCATTTTAATAACTTGTCTGAACCCACTTCTGGGTGCCTTAGTAGAACATTGACCTGTTTTGCTTCAGTGTAGTTCTTGAAGCAGATGATCATACTCCCTCCTGTACATCGCTTTGAGAAGGGTTGCAAACTAGAACATTTCTATCTTGAAAACAAATTTCTGAGTAGTAGAGCTCCTTGTGTGTGGGTGTGTAAAGATTAATTTCCTATTCTCTCATACAGATTAGAAGGTTTAGTCCTTCATACTGCAGCCTTCCAAACTCTTGTGACTTAATACTTGATTTCACAACAGATTTCTGAAAAGGAGATTTTTAGCTAAGTAAATGAATCCCTGTTGGGCTATTTACCTGTGTTGTGCAAGATTTTTTCAGAATTAGCTCCTGCTGGAGATCTTGTCTTTCCAGCTATTGGAGAAACAGTCCTACCAACTCCAAGGTTTTATGTCAAATGTCTTAAATTGCAGTTTTCTTTCTAAATGAATAGATCAAGTTTCTCCCTTGCTCCTAATTGTGTTGAGCACAGCAGTTAACATGCATTTTTAGATTTCTTTATTTCAGTTACCTGTCCTTTAGCATCTTTTCAAACTCCAACATAAATTGTTGAGTAATTGCAGTGATGTAATCCCTATATTTGATCTTTACTATAACACATAGCATCCTCATTATGGACTGGCTTGTACTTACATACTTGGCTTTTATTTTTTTTTCATTGCAGGGTGTTGGAGGTTAGGATTTTTCCTCTTTTTTTTTCCTTTCTCAGGAAATTTTTCTCCCATTTGTTGTCTAAGAGATGGGAATGACAGATACTTAAGAGAGACAAAATATGTGGCCAGGGCTGGGGATGGGCCACAGTTTGCTTCTGTCTCTTAGCTGGGAGGTTTTCTCTTGGAAGATGCAGGGATACTGAGAGAATTGGCTGGGAGTTAGGGGCTGGGCTCAGCTCTCTTTCTCTCTCTCAAGATCAGACTTGTGGTTTTGGTGCCAGCCTGCTGCTGCCTGGGGGATTCACTGCTACTCTGGAGTTTTTTGTCTTTCATTGCTTTTCCTTTCCGTGGGTGAGCCTCTGCTGTTAAACTGAGACCTTTTCAACATCCAACCTGCCGGCTGTGGCCATAACTACACTGAAGGGGAAAGTGCTCAACGGCCAAGAGAAGGCTGTGGTTGTGTTTCTGATTTTTTGTTTGTTGTTGCTGCCATTGTTGTTTGTTTGTCTTGTTATACATATATATACTAGTAAAGCCCTGTTATTTCCTTTCCCATATCTTTGCCTGAAAGCCCTGTAATTTCAAAGTTACAGTAATTTGCAGGGAAGGGGTTCATGTTTTCCATCCTAGTAAGGTTCCCACCTTCCTTGGCAGGCACTTGTCCTTTAAGCCAAGACACAGGGTTTCTCTGAGATCCTTATTAGGAGTTTCTAGAAATTGTTCACAGGGGGAAAGAGCTGAGGTTTTAGCTCAAGAGCAAATTCGTAAGTACAGGTGTTTGTTTTTAAAGTCATACTGTATAAAGATGTTACTACACTTTCAAGTTTCTTTACTGACTTTTCTAAGCCCTCCTGTTGAGCTGGTTAAATATTTTGAGAGCTTTCAGAATGTAAGTAACTTCTGGGAAACGCTTCATGTGCTTCAGATTGGTTTACTTGTATGATCCAGGTAACTTCTATGAGGACCTTGAGAACTTAAATTTTTTTTCTGTTACAATAACTGTTACATTGGGACTTTGAAGTAGGAGGCTGTGGTGAGAACTTAGCTCTTGTCTGACCACAGTACTGAACTTAGAATGAAGTACAGAGTGACTACCAGTAGCATACAGTATATGGTCAGCCTTGTAATTGTAGGGATATTAGTGTTTGTAATCTGCTTAATAACTGTTCCTTTCTTGTATTCCAAAACCAGATTTTGGTACTACCAAAAGGCTCTTAAGTTTTCTCCTATGATGGTCTACTTTTATGACTTTTTGAATTACCATGTTAAGGCAAGAATCAGATTTTACAAAATTTCTCATTAACTCACTTCTTCAGTGGTCCCTTTCAGCATCTCCAGAGTGCATGCAATATGTAGGAAGAAAGAATTCTCAGAAGTTCTGGAGTCTGAAAGATTTCAAACCAATGAGTGTATTTCGAGTCAGTTTGCAGAGGACACCATGTTTGGCAGGAGTGTTGGCATGCTGGAGGGGGCAGGAAAACTCTGCAGAAGGATCTGGACAGGCTACATTGATGGGACAAGGCCAGTTGTATGAGGTTCAACAAGGCCAAGGGTTGTATCCTACCCTTGGGTCACCACAACCCCATGGAAGCAGACCTGGGGCAAAGTGGCTGGAAAGCTGGGAAGGGCCCTGGAGGTGCTGATCAACAGTGGCTGAACATGAGCCCCGGTGTTCCCAGGTGATCAAGAGGCCAATGGCACTTGGCCTGTACCAGTAATGATATGGCATCAGGCCCAGGGCAGTGACTGTCCCGCTGTGCTGGGCACTGGTGAGGCACTTCCAATCCTCACTCTCTCAGCAAGACAGCAAGACAGACATTGAGGAGCTGGAGTGTGCCCAGGGATGGAGATGGAGTTGGGGAAGGGTCTGGAGCACCAGGAGAGACTGAAAGAGTTGGCAGAGCTCAGACTGGAGAAGAGGAGGCTCAGGAGGGACCTTTTCACTTTCTACAGCTCCACAGGAGGGTGGAGCCAAGTGAGAGGGTTTCTATTCCCAGGTAACAAGTGACAGGATGAGAGGAAACAGCCTCAAATTGTGCCAGAGAAGTTTTCGGTTGGATATTAGGAAACATTTCTTCCCTGAAAATGTTGTCCAGCCCTGGTCCAGTCTGGTACAGTGGTGGAGTCAACATCCCTGGAAGGATTTAAAAGCCATGTGGATGTGGCACTTGAAACATGGGTTAGAGGTGGCCTTGGCAGTGCTAGGCGAGTGGTTGGATTTGGGATGTTCTTAAAGATCTAAGAACCTTAATGATTCTGTGATTCTATGGATATGTAACTCCCAAATTGAAGCTGCTTAGACAGCAACATGTTCCTCTCTCCAGTGATGAAGAAGTTTGCTTGCAGAATAAATCACCTAAATTCTTTGGCAGTGTTCTGGTGGAACTGAAACCTAACACTTCATCACATGCTCAACAACAGAGTGAGAATGCTAAGATGAAACTATTTCTGATATGTTGTGAGACTGTGTCTCTCAAGCCTTGTATTTAATCTTTCTGTTAGTCTGCTCCCAGATTTTTAATAAAGAATGACTCCCAGCTTAGGGCAAAATAAGGATTGTTGTGGCTGGAGTGAGACATACATTGTGACATTCCCTGTGTTGGTGTTGCTGTTCATGTCATAGTATTTTTGAGTATAAACAGCTTGGAAATATATATATTCCTCTAAGAGGAAAAAGAGGATTTTTTAAGTTTAATCACGTTTCTGGTATGCTTTGCGTATCTGGGCAAGTGAAATGCACATTCAGACAAATTATTTATGCTGAATTTTTGAGCTATCACTCCTACTATGTCTCTTAAAGATTTTTGAGAGCTCTTACTTCCTTGCTAGGTAACTTGGTATCACCGTTGAGTCAGGAATGGGAACAAAAGATCCAATCTTCAGAAGGTGAAAAGAAGATCTTTAACAGAGAATTGCGCATCTTTTATAACCCGACTCGCTAAGTTAAGACTTGATTGGTCTTAGAATAAAAACTTCTCACACTATTGGTGAACTAATAATAGTACACTCTGGAAAATTATATATATAAACAACATGTGCAGAAAGAGAGATAATAATTGTTTTAATTCTTTTTCTGAGCTTTGTCACAGCTTCTCACAGCTTCTCACAGCTTCCCAGGAAAATCTTGGGAGAGCTATGTCTCTCTCTGTTTAGAGGATATGTGATTACTGCAACTTGGAACTAGAAATTCTTTCAAGAAATAGTTTTACTAACATTATTTCTCTATAACAATAGTGCAGAGAAATCAAATAGTACACACAATCTGATGGATGCTACACCTTCTTCCCAACAAAATGTGTTAAGGGAGGACTAGTAGGAGCAATAGGAAGAAAGTTGCCCCCTCAGTGTCATACTTCAGCTTGGGGAAAAAATGAAGGGGTAGAAAATGGCATCAATGCCTAAAAAGGTTTTATATTTAAAAGGTATCAAGAACATTGTCATTTGCAAGCATAGCTGCTGGAGCATTTAAAGACATTGCAGAGTTGTCTGATCTCCAGGAAGGACTTTTTTTTTTTTTTTGGTCATATGTTTAAATATTGAACTTGTTGGTATTCAGTGTTATAAAGGCCAAAAATATATATAAAATTTAAAGATAAGCAAACAGGACCCAGACAGTAATGGAAGAAACCTGATCTAGTCTGGTTCATTTTTTGCAGGAATATTTGACATTAGTTGATCTGAGGTAACAGTAAACAACTGTAAAGGTTTCCTTGGCATTTTGTAATTTAGAGAAAGACTATTTTTTTTCCTTTCCCTGTGCATGACAAACACAGACAGCAAAGGCCGAAGGATTCAAACAGCTACCATGCAAGTCTTGGGCATGTACATTGAGGCATCTGACATCTTTGCAGTTGTTTTATGACTTTGATGTACCTCAGGAACCAAAAGATGTATGAAATGGTGTAAGGGGGAGTGAAATTAAGGAAGCTGCCATGCTTTACTTGTCCTGTCTAAATACCTTTTCTTGTCCTTAAAGTAGGAAACATCTGTCTGTTGTAATGCTGGGCCCTCATAGAAAACAGGATCAAAATACAGCTAAATAAAAATATAGCTAAAAGGGATAGGTTTGTTCCTGAAGTAATTTCCTGGAAACTATTTTTCTGAGTTGGAGTTAGACCTCAAATTTGTCTTTTTATGCAGCTCAACTTGATCATTATTGAAAACCTCAAGCATGCCAGATGATTGCAGTGATTAGTCAGTTTTTGTCTTGATGTTTGATTTCTCTAGGTGCTGATACTTTGAAGGCCACTTTGAATTCATTGCTGTAGCCCTTGTGGGAAGGGCAAATGTATAAATAAAAAAACCAGGTCACCCTCCACTGGGATGGTGCAGACTTGTTGCAACTGAAGAGTGCATAAAGCATGAATCAGAGGTGCCCTTCTTGGGTCTTCAGAGTGGTTCTGGATTCCTTAAGGATTCAAAGCATTGAGTAAGTTTATCTTAGTTGATGTACAAGGTCTGCAGCACCTTTGCATGTGGGGAATATTGATGTATCTCCACAGTTTGTTGACTGAACTTTGAACTCAAACCCCAGCAGATTGGATTAGTCCAGTATGGGGTGCTTTTCATTAGTTTAGGTAACCAAATGTCAGAGAATATTAAGTAAATCAGGCAGGACATATTTTGAAGCTGCACATACTCAAGCAATTATTGGTGTTGTATTTTAGACCTACTCATTTGCACTGCTCAGAAAAACTGGTATATTGTGTGTGGTTCATGCAGTGTTAAATCATGGAAAGTGAGTTACTGACAGTGGAAGTTCTGATGTAAAAAATTTCTTTTCAGGATAAAATATGAATAAAGCAAACATATGGGATTCCTTGCCAGCTCTGCTCCAAAAATGCTTCCAAATTATCTTTCTCGATGTATTGTCTTTAATTTCTTTGAAGTGTGGCAAGCTGGATTTGCAAGTAAGTGGAGATAAGTGTTGCTGAACTGGCCTATGGATAATTTTGGAGCATTTGCGATCCACTTGTTGAATGAGCATAATCTGTAAGTTATCCTCCTTATTGTGGCCTTACTCCAGTTTGGAAGAATGGGAAAATAAGGATTTCAGCTGCAGTAGACTTAGTACAACACCACTAAAGTTGTTACTGCTCTGTGCCTGGTAACAGATAAGTCACTTGCAAACAAAGCAGTCTGACAAATCAGAACACAAGCATGTGAAGAATAACTTTTCACTGACGTTAAGATTTTCCAGCTCAATTGACACGTCTTTAATCATATTTGGTACTTTGGCTGAGGTAATGAAATGGCAGCTTTGGGAAGAAATTTTGGCAAACTTAGATGGAGGGAGATGGTTGCTTGAGAAATCTAATAGCTATCAAAGAAAAGCTGATTCTTTGAAGCAGATTGAGTGTGTGTTAAGGGTTCAACTGTATTGCTCAAAGAATGCTTTTTGCCATGAACTTATCTTGAACTATATTTTTACATTCTACAATTCTTGAGAATATTTAGCTAGAATCCTGACTTATTTGATTCTTGATTAGCAAAACAATACTTTTGCCTTCATTGAGTCAGCAGATATTCCTGTGTATAGATAAATGTAAGAACCGAAATGAGGGATGTGGGACTCCAGGCGGCTCTTCAAAATGCAGTTTATTACGTCCAAGATGTTACAGCAGTCCAGGATGCCTCGTTGGTGACAGAGCCTGCGCCTACAGCTGTCAGCTCCAGCTGCAGGCAGGCCTGAAGACCCTTTAGTTTTGGTTACAATGCATTATATACTTTTCTTTGCTGAGCATCTTAATACAGAAGAGCCAATCTATATGTTAACTTTTACCTGTAGCCTATCATAACTACTGTAATTACCATATTCATGTTACTATTCTCCAATCACTATAAGTTAGTACATTACAGTTTAAGCTAGAAGTTGTTTTTCAGTTTTCTTGCAGTGGAAAATTCTGAGACCTTTTTTCTACTTGCAACATCGGCAGACTTGTTTGCCTGTGGAATCTTTCTGCTTGGTAAAAACATCTTCTTGTTTGAGGTGGGTTTATCCTTTGGTCCAAGTCATAAAAACCCCTTCTAACTAGCATACCCTTTGCCTTCTTAGTTATCCAGTAAGACTGGCTCAGCAATTCTTTTCTTCTATATCAAAACTTGCTTCCATCTCTATTTCATTCTCAGATTCTACATTCAAAAATCTTTCTGCCAAGCATACATATCTGTGAGACTTTCTTGTCAAACTTTCATTCTTCCCAACAGATAAAGAATTAGATCAGGTGTTGTTTAATGAATTTAGATAATGTTAACACTGTTTCTGGGAACTGGAAGTTTTAACATGCTCCTGGTCAGTCTGAGAAAGCAGATTTTGTTTCCTGCAGTATGAGACCACTGACCCCAGACATCTGAGACCAGCTGAGAAATGTTTCTGTGAAGACATACTAGTCTTAATTTACTCCCATTGGAACACTATACTCCTGTTGAGATTTTTTTTTCCAAAACATTACTTCATTTTTTAAAATAATCAGGGACTTGACCAGTATAAAGTGTCTTCTAGTTAAAAGTGATTCTTCAGTGGCAGTGAGATTTAAAGTTCTGATAGCGAGGTTGTCTGCTCCATCCTTACAGAGAGTCCATGTGTTGTGACATCCATCATGGCTTATATGGTACAAGCCTTGAATCCAAGCTGAAATATGTCACGGAAATGCCCAGTTTACAAAAGGCCATCAGTGTCACTGGCTCCACAGATTCTTTGCTGTGATTTTGAGGTGTTTGAAATGAATGGCTGAAGCAATAGAATGATACTCTCTTGTACAAAGTGGTGACTGTCTTGTCAGGAGCTGCCTGACTTTGATAATCTGGATCTTTGCTTTTATTTTCTTTCTACAGTCTGTACATACTGAAGCTATTGTTCATTCCCCAAGAGCAAGGTCACAGCAGTTACACTTATCACAGAAAGATGCTTCTGCTTTTGATTATCATAATCTGAACAGTTCAGAAAAGCATTTTGAAAATACATTTCATAAAGTTAAACTAATGTTTTATTTCCCCAGTAAACCAATTATTTATTTATTGTATAAAGGTTGAAAGGGCATATGATTTTTCCTCATGGCAGTCTGTATTTTTGTCATCAAATTTGTTTTACAAATTTGTTTTAGCTTTTTCTGTTAAGTAGGAACTCAAAACCATATCGTAATCCAGTCTGAATTTGCTTGTGAATTTTAACTCATATTTATGTCTTAATCTGTAATTACAAGCAAAATGCATGCTTGTAGTCCTTTCTTCTATCTTTTCATTTAATTTTGGGTCTTCAGCAGGAGATCTGTGCAGTCTCTGCTCTGAAGCTGATAGAGTTGTGGTGAAACTTATCTGAAAAGGAAACAGGTTTTAAAGGTGTGCAGCCAAAGCTTCTTGTGTCTTGATCTTCAGGTGGAGTGCTAAGATGTCAGGAATGCTGGATATTTTGGTGCTTGTGGCTCTTGAGCAGTTTATTTGTCCTAGTATTTGATTTGAAGTGTCCTGAGAAATTGTGATTTCAAGTGAGCTGTCTGGACAGTGGTGGTCCTTCTGACTTAAAAAGCTTTCAGGGTTTAATTTCTTCTGGTTCAGAGAAGCCCCAGGACTTTTAAATAACACAAGCTTCCTCCTCTGAATACGACATTCCATTACAGTGAGCAAACCAGATGTTAGGTTAGGTTAGGTTGGAAGGAGAACACTTGTTCTTTCCTCCCCTGCCTGCCCCCCTTGCAGACCCCAGAAGGGGGTGAAGCTGAAATAACTCAAACTTCAGTAAATATTTAAACCTTTTCTTCTACACTCCTCATACTTCAGACACATCAAACAAGAACTTGTGGCTTTTTCAGGCCATTATCTTACCTGGATTGTGCTATTTAGTCCTATCCTTGTATAGAGTGTCCTATCCATGGTCTAAAGCTTAAAACTAATTTTTTTCTTAACTGACCCATTTTTAGTAGCATTATGTGAGACACAATTGTTCCTCCAGATCTGGTAGATGACTCTGCTATGACATGAGTGACTTACAGTCACAGAAATTACATCAATTCTTTATCTGTATGGTAATGAATAACTGGGTTTCAGCCGCATTCTGCCAAGTCTGTGCTGCAGCCACCTCTCTGCAGTCATTCTGCTTACTGTCCTTGAAAATGAGAAGTGAAAGAAAAAGCCAGGTTGTGTTCGTTCTCTGATAAATTTGACACAATTGGGCAGGAAGTATCAAAGTGTAGATATGGTCATGTGAAAATGCAGTGGTATGTCAGCTTCATTTAATCTTTGGATGAAGATTCCAGTCTGCACTTAATTACTGGGTAATGTCTTGATGTCGAAATGGACAGCAGTGATGATTGGTGTTCTCATGATTTGGAATTGTGACTAGCACTGTTTAACTTCTAAGTCAATGACATGGACAGTGAGATGGAGTTTGCCAATGACACCAAGCTGTGTGGTGCTGGAGGGAAGGGATGGCAGAGGGACCTGGACAGGCTGAAGAGTTGGGCCTGTTCCAGCCTCGTGAAGTTCAACCAGGCCAAGTGCAAGGTGCTGCACTGGGATCGTAGCAATCCCAAGCACAAGTTCAGGCTGGGTAGAGAATGGATTGAGAGCAGCTTTGAGGAGAAGAACAGCTTGGGAAAATGGCTGGATGAGAAGCTGGACATACCCTGGCCATGTGTGCTGGCACCCAGAAGTGCCCGTGTGCTGGGCTGATCCCGTGGCACGGGCAGCAGTGAAGGGGGAAATTCTGCTCCTCTGTCCTGTTCTGGCGAGACCCCACCTGCAGTTGCCTCCAGCTCTGGGGTCTAACATCAGAAGGATGTGGAGCTGCTGGAATGAATCCAGAGGAGGCCACAGAGGTGCTCCAAGGGCTGGAGCCCCTCTGCTCTGGAGGCAGCCTTGAAAACAGAAGGCTCCAAGGAGACCTGAGAGCTCTTTCCAGTGCATTAAGGGGCTCCAAGAAACCTACAGAGGCATTTTAGGCAAGGGCCTGGAGAGATGGGACAAGGGAGGATGGCTTCCCACTGCCAGATGGCAGGGTTAGATGGAATATTGGGAAGAAATTCTTTCCTATGAGGGTGGGATGGCCCTGGCAGAGGTTGCCCAGAGAACCTGTGGCTGCCCCATCCCTGGAAATGTGCAGGGGCAGGTAGGACAGGGCTTGGAGAAACCTGGTCTAGTGGGAGGTGTCCCTTGCCCATGGTGGGAGGTTGGAACAAGATGGGTTTTCAGGCCCTTCCAACACAAACCGTTTTGTGATAATTAAGTGTTCTTAAAACATAAGTGTCCTAATTTAGCTTATAAAGCTGCAAATATTACTGGTCCTTAAAGTTCTGAATCACTTGGAAAGTTAAGGCTATGTAACATGATACCAAACTAGATTTGGAATTTTACTTAGATTTGCCAAATGAGATGTAATGTGATATTTAACTTGTGCCACACTTCAGCCTGTCCAAGACAGTTGGATGTGATGTGTAAAAACCATTATTTTACTGACTTCTTCCCTTAAGAGCTTTCTGAAGTACAGATTAAACTTTGAGACTTTAATATAATTTGGGATATGGCAGAGGTCTGAACCGAAGAGAGAATAAAAGATCTAAAACATATGGTGTATTACCAAAGTAGAAGCAGGTGAAAGCAGTTAAAAATGAAGCAATTTCATAAGCTTTAAAAATAGTTTGTGTTAAAGGCAGGTGGTTATAGACAATAAAAGTGAGCCATCAGTATATTGGTACATATGTGATATTTCTGGATGCAGAATTCATAAATCACAGAACACAACAGTAAATGTATTTGGACTTGAATTCATAAGAGATGCTTGAGGTCTGAAATAAATGTATGGAATAAGGATTCTTTCCACTTTTATCTGAAATAAATGTATGGAATAAGGATTCTTTCAAATGTTTTCCTAACATTTACCATCTGCCTGAGCTAGGAACCCTGTAGTGATTTACTTGAGTGTTCGTCAAGCACCAAAGTGACTATTTAAAACAGCTAAAGACGAGCTAAAGATATGAAATTAAATGAGATCCTGATGACTGATGAGTACTTGTTGAGGATCAGCTGGAAAAAGTAGGACAGTGAAGAGTTTTTAGTGGTTAGAGTAGAATACTTAGCACAATTTATTTGAGTTGTAAGAATGGTCTAATGCTTAAAACACCACAAGTAGTCTAATAATTGTTGTAGCTTTGAAACAGGCCTCTGGTTTTCCAGAATCAGTATCTGTGGGCAAGTTTAAAAGATCTCTTTTTCTGTAGTCAGTTTTCTGGTTTTTAAATACATCAGTATTAGTGAGCTTTTTTGGTTGAAGACACTATATTGGCAAATTGTTGCCTATGCTCTTACCAAAGCCAGGGGTTTTAGAAGTCAGTAAGAGAAGGGTTGCAACCCTTTCTTTTGTTAAGAAGTCAATACTACTCCTTATAAGGAAAAAAACCCCACCAGAATAGATTATGTATATGAACTGCAGGCCTCACACCTCAAACTGTAAATATGAAAATGAAAAATCCTTGCAAGAGGCTTTTTCTCTATCTGCGCCTAAAATTTCTTGGCTTTACTTTCAGCAGCACATGAGCACAGTCTTTTTCATTACATCTTGAATCATGGAAAAGACTTAAATTGACAATGGAAGGTGACTTAAACAACCTTCCTACCCCTAGAAAGGATGAAGTTTATTTCAAGGAAACTGTCATGATAGCTGAGTGTACAGGGTGGTTTGAACTTGCCTTAGAGGTGATACATTAGGCTTCTTTGTGCCTGTAGCTTTATTACAGGATTATCTCCTTGTATCTGTATGAATGGCAACACAGAGCAGTGGCTTGTGGCCTCATGGAGTGGGCTGCAGCCTCTGAATGAGATTCTTGCAGGGATCCTGTAGAATTACAGAGCCGACTTCTAGCAGAAATGCCTTTAGGCCCCTAGACAACCACAACTGGCAAAAGTGTTCATCTGAAATTATGTCTGCTGCTCCTGTACTACCACCAGACCACAAATGTGTTTAGACATATTCAGGAATCCTCCTTGAACTGAAAATTGGAATTTGCCTTGGTTTGACACTGAGATTTCTGTTTAGCTGTTTGCATGTGCATAAGTCAACTGGAGTGGAAATGCTGACAGCCAGCCACCATTGTTTTTTTATATTGACTGGAAACACATATACTGGGTTTCTCTTTTTTAACAGAAAGACTTTTAAACCAGAGTGGATGATTTCGTATCCTGTCTAGTCTTTGTAACCTTGATGTGATTTACTGTAATGAGATTATACTTTGCTTTTAAGTTTCTTAGAGTTACATGTGTTTCTTATGTCTACAGAATGTTCTACTTGATTAAATACCATGGTAGAATAAAGTCTAATTTGACTAAGCAAAGTAACAGCTCCCTGAGAGTCCTGTTGATGGTGTAGTTGGGTACCTTTAAACTTGATACTTATCAGAATGATATTTTTTAATGCAATATTCAAACTAACTATTTAAAAACTTAGCATTTGTGAAGTGTTGTGAGGGCCTTGAACTCAAAACTTAATTCCATTGTTGATGGTAATGTGCTGATTTTGTAGTTTCAGTGTGGATTACAGGTAGACTTTCAGCCCTGTTTTTTATTTAAAAGTCTGACTTGATGTTACACCATCAGGGTAACTGTGAACCAAGCACGTAACTTTTGCCTTGCTTTTTCTTTTTCACAACTCACACTTATTTCCTTACTCATTGCATACCAGCAGATCCTCCATAGGTTTAAATATTTGAATATTAGGTGACTTTGGTAGAAAAACAAGTTTTAAGCTGAAGAGTTCTTTATCCAGTAGTTGATGTCTGCTCAGGAAGTGTGGCAGGAATTGATAGGGAATGGATTGAAATAAAGCGGTGGATAATGACTTGCTGAAATTAAGACTGCAGGTAGAGAGGAGGGGCTTATTCTTGGGAACCCTCCAAGCAGGAGAAATGGGAGGGAGGTCAAGTGCGTGAGGATGAGAGAGGTAAAGTTAGGGCATATGAATTGTCATCTCTATTTTAAGATCCACTAAAATGAAGTTATTCAGAGATTATTAAAAGTGTTTTTTATCTGCTTCTATTATTTTGGGTTTATTTTATTTAATTTTTTTTTTGTCATCTGAGAGAAATGACAATCAAAACCACTTCTTGTGGGGCTGGGAATGCTTGGATCTTGAACATAATAGTGTTGGTTCACCAGGGGAGAAACTGTTCAGTCATTGTGGCATCACCATACTAAAACACAGGTTATGTCCAAAGTGATATGCCATGGAAGGGGATATGAGCTCTGTGCATAAAAATGTCCTGCATGTGTTTTGTGGTTAATTGTAGATATGCATTATGATGCAGCTGGGTAACACTGGTCATCTGACTTGTAACCCAGTGAGCCCTGTAAAACAGAACATGACTCAAAAAAAATTAGTAAAAACTTAGTGTTTGTCACAGTCCTATAGGATTAAATAAGCAAAACATGTGACTCCCACAACAAATGTAAGCTTTTAAGATTAAGAATCTTCTTTATGTTATCTTAGACCTTCAAATCACATATTGACCATCTGGTTCAAATCAGTCTGGTGTGCAGTTTGGATTGCTCTTATCCAGAGTTCTCCACCTTCTGAATTCAGAGTGGCGCTTGTTTAATTTCAGCATCTTTGGCACAATTCTCTTAGATCCTAAAGCTACCTTTATGCATGCCTGCTGGCTGATTATTCCCTTAATCACTCCTAGTTCTTGTTGCTTTTCCCCAGCACAGGCTCCTACCTTTGCTGACATGTCTTGAAAGCAGTGGGAATACTAGATACAGAAACAGCTCCAAATGGAGTAAACGTGTTACAAGTTACTAAACATGGTGGATTTTTTCTTGCATCAGGTTAATCTTCTCTAAACCAGGATCTTCTTTACAAGTCACTATTAAAACTACTATTGCTGCTGCATTGCCTGTCTCTTTAATACAGAAATAGATAATCTTCTGTAAACTCAGGGTGTGTTAGCACTGTATTTTAAGAAGTCTACATGCTATTGAAATGTCATATTCTGTAGCTGTATATAAATAACAACATATTTTTACAAAGGCACATGTTGACCCTCGCTGAGCAGAAGCTGTTTTGGTCATAATTCCTTACTGTTCACATGGCAGATGCATGGTTTCCTGGAATGTGTAAGTACTCTGAGGAGGACCAGAGCTCAACTTCTGAGCTCTGTTCTGGGCTGAGAACAAATTTCCAACACATGATAACTTCTCTCAGATAATCTTTTCTGTTGATTATAGAAAGGGTACCTGTAGGTTGTGTTTTTTGATTCTTTCCACTAAACATATCACATTGCTTCAAATTTTTTCTCAGAATAAGTATCTGTGTTTTGCTTTAAAGGAGCTTAGTGATTTTTTTCCCCAAATATATCAGCAAGAATGGAAAGAAGGAAGGTGCATTTTGGACTAGAATAGGTAGGTGGATGCCATTTTGAATTTTATTATGCATTTTGTGATTATAAAAACGATAAAATAGTGTTTTTCAAAAGTATTTAGTATAACTAAATCCTTACACAGCAGACTCAGCTTTTTGCAGCATCCAAAGGGAGAGATTAAGCTTACAGTCAATGCTTTTCTGTGGAGTGGGCAAAAAGAATTTACACAGGGAAGCAGCAGTTCAAGTTGGGTTCAATTATACTCACTGAAGCACTATATAAAATGTTTGGTTTCCTCTCCCTTGAGTTTACTGCTTGTGATCAGGCTTAATGGGCAAGCAAGATAAAACACAAAGAGAGAGGCATAAAACCTAGTAATATTTTTCTCTTGAGTCATAAATGTGTATATGCAGGGACATCCACTGGCAGTTTTCAAGAGTTTCATTTAAGTGATTTTCTTGTGAAAGCTGACCTGAGGAAGTATGTGGTTTAAAGCCTTTCAAGATTAATTAGTGGAAGTTAGAGGATAGAAATCTGAATATTGTCAAAGAAGCAGGATCAACGTGATAAGCAGAAAAACCTGATTTTCTCTTTTAAAAGAATCTGTGTGTGGGAGATGTCAATGAGCGCCATAAACCAGTTTTTACCCCCTTTCTATACTGCATGGATCAAAGAGCTCTGTGTCTAATAATAGAATGCATGGTTCCCATTACCAGTGACTTCATGAAATGCTGCCTTCTAGGGAAATATGGTTTGTGTACCTAATGGTGCTTTTATTGTAAAAAAATTGGTTAGTTTTAGACTGTTAATTGTAAAGTTATTCTTTAAATCTAACCCTTGCTTTGTTTGGGTAGTGTAATTGGAGATATTGAAATGAATTCCTCTTACTTTGTATTTTACACTTAGAATAATGTGTTGCAGAATTTTTGTAGCATTTGGGAAAGTTTCATTTTCTTGCATGGGGAATTAGTTTGATTTAATAGATCTATTAAGCAAGGTTAGCTAGATATATAGTATTCACAGAGATTTTAATGTTCCTCAGCTTAAAGAGACCTAGCAAGTTTGAAAGTAGCAGAAAACCTGAAGCTGACATCTCAATATTTGATGTGCTGTGATTGTGATTTGTTAACCTTTAGCTTTAATGACACTATATAATTCTTAAAATTACAAATGTACTCTACGGATGGATTATAAAATTCACTTTGCCTAATCACCTCTCCAGAATGTGTGTTGTTTCTAGTAGATATTGATCTCCTGTATTTATTATCTTATATTTGAGAGAGACCTTAGTTTCTGCTGTAGGGTGGGGCTTATGTGGATAATTCATTCAGCATCTTGATTAGGAGCTGTAGGACATGGTTTGTGAAAAGGCAAAAGCTTGATGCATGCTGTAGTTCCCATAAAGATAAATTTTAGTTTGTACTAAGATTGCTGAATTGACCATGATGACCTCATAACCTCTGGTGCTGAGGAGGAGTCAAAAGACAATCTTAGGAAGTAAAGTGTACAGCTGTTAAAGCTGTTTGAGAACTGCTTCACTTAAGCAGAGATTCTTTAAGCAGATGTATAAACTATATTCTTTAATGCAGAAACTGTCAAAGAGTTTCAATATTTAAGGGACTAATGTTTTAGTTCTCTTGTCTCACGCAGCAGTGCCATGTTATGTTCTTACAAGCTATTTGCTACATCTGGGTATTTAAAATGGTGAGCAATATTTATTATGTAGGAAAAATAAAGATCAGTAATAAAATGTTTGCAAGGGCTATAGTGACCTATGATGCTGTGACTCAAGCCTTTGGTGTGTGTGTGAAGTTTGTTGAAAGGAATCACTTCTATTCTGAATGTTGTTCTGGTAAGTGAGCCTGCAAATTTCTTCTCTATGTAAAGGGCTTTGTGTTCTGTCAATCACAGGATAATGATCAAAAGAGAACGACTTTTTAAAAATATTTCTGTTTGGAAATGAGCTAACCAAGTGTGACTGGGTGAATGCAGAGGGATAACATGAGATCTGAAATTGTCCTGTGTGCTTCTGAAATTACACTTTGATTGGTGAGAGGGATGTTGCAGCCCTCGGAGAATCATAAAGTGTCTTTTAAAAACCTGAAACACTTAAAAAAATGGAATTCTGTAGCTGAGTTTTGGCATCAGTTGTTAAATGCTGATTGACTGGAGTTGCAGAGGGTTCCTAAATACGTCCTATGGAGGGGTTCCTGGGAGAAGTCAGCAAAGGAAGCTTTTTAAATTTTTACCTTCTCAGAAAAGGAATCTGGGTCTTTTTGAAGTTTACATAAGCATCTGAATAATTTAATCTTAAATACTTCCCCCCCCCCCTTTTTTTTTCCCATCAGATTTCCTTTATATGCAAAAGGAGGGGAGAAACTTCAGTTTGAATATGGAGTTTATCTTCTCAACAAAAATATAGCACAGGTTGGTACACTTGAGATTATTTTTTATTATTTATATGTGTTCTCTGCTTGGTGTCAGTATGACGTGAGTGTGCATGTGCTGTCCTGTGATGCTGCTCTCTGTGATGAAAGCCTGTGAACTAAGAAGAATATCCTTGAAAACATAATTTTCACTTATCTTCAGCTTTGTGCTTGAGATTTTCTTCTGTGGTGCTTAGAGAAGGACTTGCCAGATAATAATGAATCTTTTCCTTTTCAAATAGTACATTCTATGAGTCTGTAGACTTCACACTGTTTTGAAAACTGTAAATATTCTCAGTTTTTTAATTCTGTCGTAAGTGAAGATCTATTTGTGTAATTCTTGCTCATGTGTCTTTAATTTTTCTGTATTATTACTTCAACTAGTATTCTACCCTCATAAGAAAACACAATACATGTAAAATATGAAGTATTGCAAATGTGTGACTTTTATTTAAAAAGTTATCTAATCAACCTTACTTCCTTGTTTTTAATGTATTTTAAAAAAACATCCTTTACTCTGAAAAATGCAAGGGACTTTGCAAACTTGTATTTGAGATGGCAGTAATACCTGCAGCTAACACATTTGGTGTGGAATTCAGAGAATGTTCAGAAAGCTGGTCTTAAAGAGTCCTGGCTGTTTCAATTGGTATGTAGTCCTAGGACAGGGGTCAGCTGCTTTTATGCTGTCCCTGGTGATGTTCTGTGAAGAAAAGCCTGTGATATAAGTACTGCTTAGTTCCAGTGCTTGACTGTCTTGGCCACTAAAGACGGCTAATTTCTGACATTGAGTCCAAACCTGTCTTGCCTTTGTTTATATATTATAATAATCTGATCCATTTAAGTCTCTTCCTCTTTGCAAACTTTCCTGCATTGAAAAACCACTTTTCAACACTTCTCTTGTCTCAGATTCTTCATCTGAATCCACATTTTCTTGAAATGCAATGCCCAAAGCTGGATACAGTGAGCTTTTTTGCTTTCAAAACATTGAGTAGGATGGGAGAAATGCTTCCCAAGTCTTGTCCTTTTATTTCCGGTTCATTGGGTTCTAATAGGTTTGTACTCTTAAAAGCCTAGCAGAGTAAATCTTACGATCCTGTGCAACCAACAGCCCCAGGTGTCTTCTGCACAACAGTCCATTCTGAATTTGTGTAGGTTGTTACGTTTGTTGCAGTTCTGGAGACAGGCACACGACTAAACGCACTGAGTTCAAGCGACAACAGCCAACGTTTATTGATGGACGCCCCCTTTTGTAGGGGGTTCAAATTTCCCACACTTGAACACCTGAGTGGTCAAGGTCTCAACACCACTCAGCTCACTGGCCAACTAGATCGCTGCATTCGGGATTGAATGGGATTGGCTGGGCTCCCCTGTTTGAGTATGAATCAAACCTATAATTGTCTTCCCGGGGTCTTGTTTACTTTTACTCTTTAACGAACTAGGCTGGTCAAGTTGGGGTTCTGTTGTGGCCAAATTTATCTGTGCAGCTTCAGACCAGCTGCAGCTGTCAAAGCACGTGATTTGTTTAATTCACATTTTACATGCTGTACCTTGAGTGTATTCTTGAAGATGAACTTTCTTGATCTTAATGATGTTTCTGCTTTGGTGGCATAACACTAGAGGTTGAGAACTCAGTCTCAGCTTTATGCTGGCTGCATCTGAGCGTATGCCCTATCCAGATTACCTAATTAAAATACTGGATAGAACTGGGGTTCTGTTATTCTAGGTGGAGTCCCATTTTGCCAGCACTTCAGTTGTAGTCATGAACCATTCTTTATTACATCCAAAGAGTACTTCCTCTGTATTCACTTGTACTTCATCAACATCCCATTTTTCCAGCGTGCTTGTGAGCATATTATAGCAGAAAATGCCAAGAGATTTAATATTCCAAGAGAAATATGACATTTCTGTTCCTAACCTGTTTGAAATTACATTAGTCTTACAGTTTTATTCTTGAAAAATCTGACCTTTTTATGCTTAGTTTCTAC
This sequence comes from Ploceus nigricollis, assembly GCA_013399945.1. Taxonomy (NCBI): domain Eukaryota; kingdom Metazoa; phylum Chordata; class Aves; order Passeriformes; family Ploceidae; genus Ploceus; species Ploceus nigricollis. Next base: position 71,117 of record VXBC01001455.1, on the reverse strand, counting down.
TAGTCTTGTTTGTTTTTCCAGTTTTCTCTTCCATCACTTTTTTGCCATTCATTATCCCAAATTGAAGTAAAGCTTCTGAGTCTTTCTGTGTTGTTTGTTTTTTAAGCTTGGATTGCATTTACCATTTTCCAGACTTGCCCATGCTTAGTGTATTTTGGACAATAACTTCTGAAATTACTTAAAGGCTAAAATATCTTAAGACGAAGTTAATTGAGTGCTACTAATCTTGGAAATTTTCTCAGGCTGTTAATGTATCTTAGACTGTACCTCTTGTTGGTGGTATTAGTAATGGCAGCCAGCTGTTCACACTTGACCTCCAGAGGGAAGATTAGTGAGAAGAAGGGATTAGTCTTTCCCTCAAATGCTTTGATAGGTCTCTGTCTTCGTTACTATCAAATCAGTGCTTTCCTTAATCTCTGCTTACTAGTTCATTCTGTAACTTGTGAGTCATGGTGCTGCTTGCTTTGCCTTTCAGCCCTTCTTCGTCTTTTACCTTATTCTGGAGTTTGCCATTCAGTTATGTGATGCAAGCAAGAAGCTCTGTAATTTTTTTCATCAAAATGATGAATTCTTCATTGAGCCCAGGATGGCTGTCTTTCCTGTTTGTGTAGTTTGGGTTACTTGACATTTGTGCCTGTAGCATTTTTTTATAGAAACTGTCACCACTTCTCTTGTTTTCCTGTTTAATCTATTTGACTTGTCACCTCTGAGTTGTTACCACTTTTGGACCTACTGAAACCTCTCATTCTGATTTTCTTGTCCTGTTTCTGAAGGACTCTGGGTGGGTGAACACATGGTCACTCACCCATGTTGCCTTCTAATTCCTTGCAGCTGGTTTCTGAAATCACTGGCATATGTTTAAACTTATAAAAGTAAATGAAGGCTTTAAGTATGTATTGGTATAAAAAAAGTTTCCAGCTCTACTTGGGGTCATTGGTGCTGGTGCAAGCTAGTCAGTGGCCAAACTTCAAAGTGGTTAGTAGAACACTAGTGGTTCACATGTTAATGATTGAGATTGTATGTTGTTGGATATAAAAACATAATAAAAGTAAATTGGAATTTCTGGGGGTGCTTCTACTACTGATTTAATCATGAAAGTGTTATGATGTCCACATAAACTGTTGTAGTCACCTTTGTTTTGATGTCCTTCGTCAAATATTGCTGCTTTATATAGTTCTGCCAAGGGGAAATTCCACTGTGAAAGCAGAGCAGGTAGATAATGTGCAAAAATGCATCACAAAACCTCAGTGCTCTGGGACTGACTTGATCTAAAAACCCAAGCTTGTCTGAGTTCTTGTATGTTTCTTGGGATGCTGAAACTGTTAAATTTACGTAGCTTTTAGCAGACCTTATGGCTGCTTTCAGAGAAGTGTCCAGATATGCTTAGTTATTGTGAACGTGAGAAAAATTAAGTTTGGACAGAGAATGACCAGCTGCCTCTCTCTTATCTCCAGACCATCACCCAAAGGTATTTACCTTAATTCAGAGAACCAGTCCTCTTTGTCAGGAATAAGTGTAAATCAGTTGCTTAATTCCGTCTGTGCTGTGGGAAGGTTGGAGGTGCCTGGGAAGAATAGTGGTGACTTCAATGGAGCATGAAAACAGGAGCCTGAGTCTCTATCACCTCACTTGAATCATTCATGCAAGTTTTGAACACTATGACAAAGAGCCCAGAAAAACTCGATCAGCTTAAAGAAATATTTTGAAATTATTTGTATAAGCTTCCCTGGTTTCACGGATTTTTTTTTTCCTTTTACAATTATCTAGAATTCTGGCAGCAAGGAGAAATGTGAGTGTGGAAGAAGTGAGATGGGATTGATATTAAATAAAATTACTGACATAAAACTCTTCTAGAGATGAAGGGGTACTGTTTCGTAAAACAGCAGGATAATAACACCGGAAACCACATCTTGCACTCAGGAGAATTCAGCTGGAATTAGAAGCAGCCTAGTGCTGGCTTGGTAGAGTTTTTTCTGGAGAAACTTGCTTTGCTGTTACATTCCAAAGTTGAAACAATGTGTCTTAATTCAGAGAGTTCATAATAACTTCCATCTGTATGTGAGCACGAATTGTTTCAATACCCATATTTTCTGTTTGTAAAATTACATCCCTCACAAAGTTCACAGAGGAGCTTTTTGATTTGGATAACATTAAGGCTGTAAATTTCCATTTAAGATTTCAGCTGTTTGACTGTCACTAGCATAGAAATGCAGGGTTTTTTTCAAAGAGAAATTAGTCACTTATGTCTAATAATACATATGAAAAAATTCACTACAACTATCAAAGGTAAAATACAATAGAGTTGCTAAAAATGGGAGTGAATTGCATAGCTCTCCAAAGCATTAGACAGTGCGAGAGCATTCAGCAAGTACTAGCCCCATAAACTCTGTAACTCCTAAGTTAGGGATGTGTATGGAGTATCTGAGGAAGCTGAGGCTTTAGTAGGAGAAAGAAGTGAACTCATGTCCTGGTATTCACTGCGGAGTAATTGAGATTACACCATGAAAACCTCTTCTTATGGTGGATGAATATTAGGAAATCCCTGAAGCTTTGTGAGGTTTTTGTGGGTAATAGGTGAACACAGAACAGGGTCAAAATGGCATCTCTCAGAGTTCTCTTTGTTCTGAACATACAATGTGGGTGGCACCCAGTTCTGCTGGGGCATAGACATGGACCTTGTGGAACTGAGCTCTCACAAGTGCTTGAGTAGTGGTCTTGCTGCTCTAGGTTTTTTCATCTCAATAACTTAATTAATTTTTTTTAAACTTTGAAGTAGGGGTTGCAGTGGCTGCAAGTGAGGTGAGTGAGTCCCTAGTGAGTACACACAGTGTTACTGTGGAAGAATAACTTGCCCAAAATTGTATACCCGGAAAGCTGAGGGTGGTGAGGCCCTGGCACAGGTTGCTCAGAGAAGCTGTGGCTGCCCAATCCCTGGAGGTGGCCAAGGCCAGGTTGGATGGGGCTTGGAGCAGCCTGGTCTAGTGGAAGGTGTCCCTGCCCATGGCAGGGGGTTGGAATGAGATGAGCTTGAAGGTCCCTTCCAACCCCAACAATTCTGTGATTCTATATTAAATGATTTCTGTCCTGTATTGGTCATTATGTCTAATGCATGCATTTATGATGTGTAGCCATTGAGGAGAGCATGTCCATCTTGTTCATCAAAGTTCCAATTTCTTTAGGTATTCAAGAGGTTGTCTCTTGCATGATACTTGACAGGTGTTATTCTTTGTCCAGTTCCCAGATTGCTTGTAGAGGACATAATTTCAATAGAGCTGTAAAGCTGGTTTCTTTAGGTACCAGTAAGAAGAGAGTTTACTGCAGCTATTTTCTTGCATGGGGCAGTCAAGTTATTTACACTCTAAGTGTCAAATGATTTGCTATTTCAGTCAGCCACTGAAGGACATCAAATTAATTTGCCTCTTAATCTTCTGGATTTCTTATTCTAAGTCTTATCTCAGCTTTACCACAGAACCAGATGGCATCTGTATGACTGTTGTGAGACCCCTTTTATTCTTTTGCTGTGACCTTGGTCACTATCTCCATCTGGCTTTATTTGACATGGCCTCAGGAGTGATGGTGTTCTGTCCTTGTCTAAATTAATGGCTCTTGAAAAGTGGACTTGTAAAACCAGGTGTCGAATAATTTGGACCATTTTACAACTCTTTGTTTTCCTACAGCCAACCCAAGGAGTGAATGTGTCTAATCTTACCTCAATTCACAGAATCATACAACAGTTTGAGTTGGAAGGGAACTTGAAGACCATCTTGTTCATGGGCAGGGACACCTTCCCTAGACCAGCACCCTCCTTACACCAACCCTAGACAAGGTTGCTCCAAGCTGTCCAACCTGGCCTTGAACACTTTGAGGGATGGGGCAGCCCCAGCTTTCTCTGGGCAACCTGTGCCAGGGCCTCACCACCTTCTGAGTAAAGAATTTATTTCTAGTATCTAATCTAAATCTGCCCTCTTTTAGTTTAAATCTCTTCCCCTTTTCCTATCCCTGTCTACCCAATGTAAAAAGTTCATAGTTGGTGTTTGTTAGCAGAGGCTCTGCATATGGTGTCAGACAGAGCATCACCTTCCAGGTATCACTTCCAAGTTTAGTGAAACCTGTGGAATTCGTTACACTGTGTGAAATAAGGTTATTTTTTCTTCTGTTCAGCCTGAATGCTGTGCTCAGGACTGTTTCACAGGGAAGGCTTCTTTTCTCATCCTCATTTGTTTTGTCAGACCATTATTGTGTTGTGTTAGACTGATACTCCTATTCACATTGGCATCACTTGCTCAGCCCTAGCCAAAGAATAGTTCTGCTTTCATCTGACAGTCATTAGCAACACATGAACTTTGCTGTTTGATATGAAAAAAAAAACAACCCACTCTCTTGTCAGCTCCCCCAAGGTTCTTTTTCTCATCAATAGAGTACAGATCCAGGGAAGTAACTAATGTCTAGCCCTCCTCTTGTGTGTCCATGGCCACTGTGTCCACATGGTGGCAGGTGGCGTTTATGTGCTTTGTGTAATCTGCTTGAGAAGCTGAGCAGCCAATGCTGCTTTCCTGGGAATGCTGCTTTGCGGGTGAGTTGCTCATCTAATGCACAAAGTAACATTCACAGAGCCATAGAAGAAAACCAAAATTCTTGTTATATTGTAGGTGTAGTTAAAGTGCCATCTTCCTAATACCTGCATGTAATTAAAGTTGAATGCTTATGTACTAGTGCCATATATAAGATGCTGAACTGAAACTCAGCTGTTAAATATGATATGAGGCAAGAGGTTCAGTTTCTGGTTCTGTTAGACTAGCAAACATGAGAGAAAATCAGCTGTATGATAGAAACTAAAAGCTTTTCCGTGGCAAGTTGAACAGCAGAAATGTTAGGCCTAGAAATTTGTTTTGGCAATAAACACTAAGGAGCAGAAGTCTTTGAAGAGTTCTGTGGGTAGTGGTGTAGATGCAGTGCTTATGGCCCTTTGAGTGTAGGATACTGTGACTTGCACGCTACATCTTTTATGAGGCCCCTAAACTAAGATCATAAAACATACAGTTCAGAAAGAATGCACCGTCTGAATCCAAGGCAAATTTAGCTACATACGGAAAAGTGTTCTTGAAAGAGCATAGGTTGAAGCCAGAGTCTAGTCCTTGTCTTGTGAAGTGCCAGGCTTTTATTTCAATATTAAGAGGAAGGGACTGCACCCGGAACACCACAAAGTACCTTCTCCAGCTGCGTAGAGCCAAAAGCTCTTAGGAGAGGTTTCATTCCTGAAACTTTCCTAGGGTAACAGTGAGCTGATACTTAGCCAGATAATTTAGAATTGGGGAATTTACATATGTTTTTTGCAAACTTTTTGGAAAGGCTTTCTTTTTTCCTTTCCTATCACCGATGCCAAGAAAAAATAGGTTGAAATGAGACTGGATTAGCTGTAACTGAAGTCCTGGCTTTCATTCAGCTGAAAGCCTGCCTATCCTTGTCTGTAGGCAAAGGCCAATATTAAGATCTTGCTCTACGAAGGAGCAGATCTTGGGTGTTCAACTCGTACAGATCCTGGCACCTGCCGCCTAAGCCCAGGCAGTGCTGGAGGCTCCTGCAGCCGTGATGGGATAACCAGTGTGGTTGGGTGACTGGAGAGATGAAGCACCTCTCATATATGGACAGGCTGGGAGAGCTTGGGTTTTTCAGCCTGGAGAAGAGACAGCTTTAGGAAGACCTCAGAGCCCCTGCCAGTGCCTGAAGGGGCTCCAAGACAGCTGAAGAGGGACTTCGGAGAAGAGCCTAGAGTTACAGGACAAGGGAGAATGGTTTCCCACTGCCAAAGGGCATGGTTAGATGGGATATCAGGCAGAAATTCTTGGCTGTGAGAGTGGTGAGGCCCTGGCACAGCTTGCCCAGAGAAGCTATGGCTGCCCCATTCCTGGAAGTGTTCGAGGCCAGGCTGGACAGGTCTTGGAGCAATCTAGTTGAGTGGAGGGTATCTAGGCCCTAGATACCATGATGGGGGGGGTTAGATATCAAGGTGAGGGGGTTAGGACTGGATGAGCTTAAAAGTCCTTTCCAACCCAAACCATTCTAGGATTTTGTGATAACAGGAAATTATCTTGTTAATATCAGCATCTCCCTTGTAAATGTGGGACAAATCAGGTTAGTTCAGACTAAGCATGCTTTAAAAATAACTGATTGTAAGTATCCTTCAACGGTATACCATAAAATACAGTTATCTCCTCTTACTGCTTTGGTTGCTGTTTGTGTGCCTTATTTGCTAGTGCTAAGTCAAAATTGTGGTGGGAGTCTTTTAAGATGGTTTTAGTGAAGGTTTTAGGCACGCTGGGTTGGCTTGAGGAACTTGAAAAAGAGTATGCTCAATGGATTAATGAAGGACATGGGTCTTCAAGGATGTGGATGTAACTTGCTTTCTTGTTAGTTTAATACTCTTGAATGAGTTGCAAAGTAAACATCTGCTTTTCAGGTGTAACTCTGGGAGATGGACACTGGCATAGAAAGATAAGTCATAATATCTATTGAGATAGCTGTTATATTTGAGTACTTCCTCTTGCTGGGATGAGGGCTGTCACTACTGTAGCAGTCCTCTATTTGCTCCTTCTGGAAGCAAGATTGAGAACTTCAAGACTTCAAGACTTGTTATAATCACAGTGGTTATTTTTATTTTTTCAGCTCCTACTTCCCCAAGAATCTTAAAAAAGTTTTTAAAACCCTTTTGTTATGTTTACTTCCAAACTGTAATTGATGCTTACTGGTAGTCTTTTTAAGTATGAAAAATGAAAATGATTTTTAGATTCTTAGTTTGGAGGTACATTATCTAAAGAGCTATTGATACCACAACATGTTTCAGTACTGTTGTAGCTTAAGGGTTTTTCAGTAAACCCACGTAGGTGTTCAGGGCTAGAACAACTAGCCAGATGCAATAAAATCAAAGGCAAGCAAAAAATTTTATAACTGCTCCCAAAAGATATAAACACACACAACTGTTTATATAGCATCAGGCATTATTTTACTGATCCCCCACAGCTGTTTATATAGCAACAGGCATTATAACAACACTTCCCATTTTCTTTATTGCAGTGCTTAGTAATCTGAATCTCTGCCAGTGTTCTGTCATACTCTGAAAAAGTCACCCAGGATCTTGTAAAACAAGTAACTATGTCATTTTATTAAAACTTCTAAAACTTAATATTTCTGTTTGACATTCTTAATATTTCAGTGTTTGACATTCTCTGAAAACCTTATGCAAATGCTTGGCTTGTGACCAGCTCTGCAAATTTGATTGAAACAATAGTTTTGCTTCTATTTTGCTCTGTAGGTTTTCACATTTGTGGAGCAGATGTTTTTTTGAAATTCTTGATAATATCAAGAGAAACTCCTCATATAGCTGAAAATAATTCAAAATTGGTTTTGACTGCCTCAATATTGCAAGATCTTTGCATAGTGTAATAGTGGGTTGAGTCTACCTGTTGTGTAGGTACAGGTACTGCTACAACATCAAGAACCAGTTTTTTGCAGTGGGGACTAAGGGAAGTCCAAAATGCAGCAGATTTTGGCATAGACTTGAATATTATGCACAATATGTACTAAAATGGCTGATATTTTGAGCTTTAATAACATATTCTGGCTGTTAGACTGCTTCCACATGGCTTAGAACAAGATGAATATGGCTGGGGAAACAGTGTGAGAAATGATGAACAGATGAGGTTAGAATTGGAGTCATTCTGCACTTTCCCCCCAGAAAAAAGCTACTTGAGCCCAGGTACTCTGTGGTTTCTGTCTGGAAGTAAATGTATATGCTTGTATACAATTAGTTATTAAATACTGCTGCAAGAATTAGGATAGGAAGTGGACAGTTGTTTTTTGCACATAAATGCAGGATATCATTGTTTTCCTTAAGAGCAGGCATAGAGTGGCAAACCTCCTAATTTTGATTGTGGGTGCAACCTGCAGTTACCCAGGAATAGAAAGATAACTAATTGGTTTATTTTAAAGCCAACTTGATTGAAAGACTTCAGTAGTCCTAGTACTTCTTACAGACTTTATAGGAAAGTAACTGAACTTTTGCAGGTTTGTATTTTAGTTAGTTAACAAATGATGTATCTCTACTGGTAGATTTGATGAATGAACATTTTGCTGTGGAATTGTTACCTTTGGGAAGGCAGTAAGCTTTTCTGTTGTCTAATATGATTTTAGGTCATGATTTTTAAGTCTAACAGTCCAGTTGATGAAATGAATCCTTGGAAGCTGTTTGGTTGGCAGTGGAGTAGAGATGCTCAGATTGGAGCTGGTTCACTGCTGGTTCACTCACTTACCTTCCAATGTAAGTTCAGACCATTGCAGAGAAGAAAATATAGGTAGGAACTGGAGCAGCTGAATACTATTTTTTCTCATCTTAGAGTGTAAAATAATTATGCCTATTTTGTTACAATTTAACTTCAATTTGTCATGCCTCACCTACAGCTAATGCTGTGGTTTTGTTGGTATTAGTCTTTTGAGGAAATTTAGTCTTTAAACACTTTATTAGAAAGCTAATACAGATTTTTTAAGAATAAATCTACCTTTTGCTCTGAGAACCGCTGTTTAAATGCAGCTTATTTTAACATTTATGGTTTTCTGTGATGTTGGAATATATAGGTATAATAGAAAATACCCACTGGTATGATTAGCTGGTTTTCTGTAGAGAAGTTGGCCTTAAAGTAAGTGTATTGTCCTATTTCTTGAGATTTCTCTGTACAGATAATTCTTTAAGTTCTTCTGCCTTGAACTGTTCATAAAATATGATGTATCTTGTCTCCTATATCTTGTTTCTGTGGAGTAAGTGTTGCTAGTAACAAATATGAGAGCAGCACTTGGGAAAACAAAGCTGTGCGTAGGAGCTAAATATTGGTATAGAAATCAGAATTAATATTTTATCACTGGAACATCATTAATGATTTACTCAAAGTCCTGTGGAGAATACATGGTCTTCTATGTGAACACAAATCTTGGACACCACTCCAATTAAAACAGGCACATTTTCTTTGGATGCTGGGTCTGTAATATCCTGAAGAAACAATCTGATCTTTAAAATCTTAACTAAAATGCTGCTTTTAAAAATTATTGCATTGGAAACTTAGTGTGGAGATGGGTGACTTTTAATAGCAACAATTGAAATTTGAACAGTTTCTTAGGAGAATCAAGACAGCACATGGTTACCTCTGTCTGCTCTTGTTTTCCTGCCTTCTTAATTTTTATGAGCAAAGCAGCTTCTCCCTTCATTTTTCTCTTTTTAAAATTGATTTTGATGTTAAGAAGTACTTGTGTGAATCCTACTGTAACAAGTCACAGGGAATCATAAAATGGTTTGGACTGGAACAGACCTTAAAGATCATCCAATTCCACCCTCCTGCCACAGGCAGGGAAACCTCCTCTAGATCAGGTTGCTCCAAGCCCCATCCAACCTGGCCCTGGGGCCCCATCCTTCCAAAGCTGGGGCACCCCCAGCTTCTCTGGGCAACCTATGCCAGAGCCTTGCCACCCTCACAGCCAAGAATTTCTTCCCAGTATTCCATCTGACCCTGTCGTCTGTTAGTTTGAAGTCAGTCCCCCTTGTGCTGTCATTTCAGGCCTTTGTCCAAAGTCCTTCTCCAGCTCTTGGAGCCCCTTTAGGCACTGGAAGAGGCTCTGAGGTCTCCCTAATGCCTTCTCTACTCCAGGCTGAACACCCCTAGCTCTCTCAGCTTGTCTTCAGAGCAGAGGTGCTCCAGCAACCCTTGGCGTATCTCCATGGTGTCCTCTGGATTCAGTCCTTATGACTGTTGTTCAGCGCCTTACTATTTATTGGATGAGGTGGATTAACTAGCCCTGCATGTGTGGTGTTGGATGTTAAAAAAATTTAACTTAAGGGAAGGTGTATGAGAAATGCTTTATGGATTGGGGAAAAAAACCAGTCCTTACTAATATTTGTTATTTTACGTTGTCAGAGGTTAAGGGGAGGAGGAAGAGGAGTTCTGATCTTTTAACTAAAAAAAGTTGTTTTTAAGCTCCCTCCACCTCCTTGTTCACATTTGTTTGGTGTTGTACCTGTAGTGGCCTGCATCATGCAGCAAAGCAGAGATTTCTTTGTCAGGATATGTGAGACTACTACAGAATTATGCAAAGCAGGAGTTAACCTTTGCTGCATTAATGGAGTGATAATTTTGAATCCAGACTAAAACCCGATTCATCAGCTGATTTTTGAATGTTTTTTTTCTGTCCCTAGAAGGCAGATGAGTTTTTTAGTGATTTCTGGGTTTGTAAATACATCAGCAGCAGCTTGTATTGATGCAAACACAAGGCAGTATTGCTTTGCTTTTAATCTATTACAAAGCAAAATAGTATGCAATTTAGGAAGTTAAACAATAACTTTTTCTAGGGGTTTCATGAAACTTGCACCCTAACTTTACTTAATATGCATCTCTACTATTGGAAATACGAAAATGTCTTTTTAGTAGAAGCAGTGTTTTTGCTCATGTTTGGATACTGGGGTCTCCCATGAATTCTTCTGATCTTGGCTGTTGGAGAGATCCCTTAATTCACCTTATTTTCGTGCTCTGAAACCTTAAAATGTAAGAATGACTATAAAAAGGGGTATTCCATGGACTTTTAATTGTTGGAGGAGGAACAAATGTAAAGTTTTTGAGGTTGGTGGGTTTTTTCTTCTTTATTTCTTTTGCTCCAGACTAGTTCTCCAGTTAACCAATTCCACTATAATCCCATCAGGAGAATGTGGTGATTGTTTTGTAATTTATATTGTATGGTTGTCTTAATCCAGGTTCTGTCATTATAGCAGAAAATATGAGCCCAAGCCCACCATATGATTTGGCTTTGTCCACATGGAAATAATAAACTGGAATAAATGGCCCGCTGTTGTACAATGCGGTACTGAGGGTGATTTTCTTCCAAAGTAATTTTTCTTTCTGAGACTCAGACAAGCATAAAAATCATTCCCAATTTCAGGAGTCTTTTTCTCTGAAAAACTGATTGTTTGGGAGAAGTCAAAAGTTTTTGAAACTTAAGATACTTTCCTGCAGCTTGCTGTCAGGAATTGTGGAAACAGGTGTGTGATTCTAAACAAAAGAAATTTGAGTGGGACTGTTCCATACTTCTGCAAGTAGCTCTATCAGCACGAAATTTGTGCAATTACTGTGTGTGCCTGTGTTGGAGTCCAGCAGAGACTTCTAAAGCATGTTAATGTATGCTGAGAACTGCTTATTAAATTGGTAGTGTATCATTCCAGTAGCCTTAGAGATACTGGAATGTAGGGTGTTGGAGTTTTTTTTTTCATATTTTAACCACACAAGGGATACATTTCTCTGCAAAGTTTCCCTGAAATTTTGAGATTCAAACTTGAAAGACAGACTTTTTCCCTTCCATGTGCTGTTTTCTTCAGAGGTATTTTTAATTTGATGACTTGTTAAATATGGCGTTTATAATTCTCACCAGTGACAGTTATGTCAAGTGGACGATATAAGAACAACTTGTAAAAGTCTATATCGAGGTTAAAGTATGTCAGTGTTTAAAGCCTTTCCCATTGCTAAGTAGCATCTGATTTGAGTGCTGGATTTAATTATGATACTAATAACAGGTGTTTAAATGCTGATATAAACTGTGTAAGGAGCACAGATATTGATCAGTTGTGTGACAATATGTATTTTTACTCATTGATGTTACTATAATAATTCCATTACTGATTCCAGTATACACTGATACACTCAGACTGACAAGTACACACAAATAAATATTTGGAATTCATGAATTCAGAACATTGTAATGGAATTTGGTGTCATCCCATAATGGCCATGTTTTTATTAAGCTGTGAACCTGCTCTCCTGTTGCAGATAGTAAATGGAGAAAGTGTAAGGAGGTTTAAGAGTCATGTTGACTGATTATTTTGTCCCTGTTCTTGGGTGAGTTTCCTAATACAAGTAGTAAATGGACCATTTTCTTAAGGGGAATAAATATCTTGGAACTGGTGGATAATCATCCTAAACTTTCTAAAAACCTAGTGACTTAACTGACCATGATGTTGTATTCTTTGGGATTTGGAAAGCTGTGCTAATTTTAGGATTTTTTTTTCTGGTTTTGTAGCTTAGATACCAGCATGGGCTGAGTACTCCAGATCTTAGGCAAACTCTTCCTAACCTGAAAAACTTCATGGAGCTTGGGCTGATGGTTAGGTGGTAAGTATTTTTTGTAATTTATAAGAAAGAGGTGGGTGCTACAAAAAAAATGAAGGTAAGTATTTGTCTCAAACAAGCAGCTTGTCTTCACAAGCTGAGCGTGCTTGATGAGATTATGACCTTCCCAAAATACAGACTCTGTAACTGTCCACAACATTCTACTGTTTTCTTACGCTCTTACAAGTTCTTCCATATGATGGGCCCACAACCCTTCTCAGAGGTTGATGTAACAAGGGAATGCTGTTTGAAAAATCAGTGTTCTTCACTAGAGGGAGGTGAATTAATTGTTGTCTTAAGACTGTATTTAATGTTTGGTAGCAGGTGCACCTTCTGTATCAAACTGCTTAAGCAGAACAAGTCATAGCGTGGGCAGTCTCTGACTGTGTAATTCAAGTGAGCTGCATGGGAATCTGAATGATAAACAACACAACCTCTCTGTAACATAATTGCTGCTAATGAAAATAGGTGTTGCATGTTCAGTGTTGTTGCTAAATGAGAAGCTAGTTTAATAAATAATTGAAGGTTATAGTATCTTCCAGGGAAATCCCGTGTACTTCTGTTCTGATTCACTCTGGAGGATTCAGACTCATCTTCCACTGTCTGCAGAAAATCAAATCAGACAGGTTTCTATGTTTTAAGGCTAAAAGTTAGTTTAGGTTTATCTTGCAGCAGTTGTTTGAGCAGGAGGCTTAACCAGTACTCCTTAAATGGAGGTGATCTTTACTAAATGTGAAGCACAGTTTACTACCCAGTGTATTTCAACAAGTGATGGTTTGTATTCATATGGTTTTAATTTATGCTCTTTGAATTGCATGCACTCATGCAGTCTCTTGCTTTAAGGAATTATTTTGTCCTGCATTCTCATCTAATCATAGAATCATAGAATGGTTTTGTTTTCCTGCCTTCTTAACTCTCATGAGCAAAGCACTTTCTTCTCCCTACATTCTCCTCTTTTTAAAATTGATTTTGATGTTGAAAGGCACTTGTGTGAATCCTAATGTAACAGGTCACAGGGAATCATAGTATGGTTTGGGCTGGAAAGACCTTTAAGATCATCCAGTTCCCACCCCTTGCCATGGGCAGGGACACCTCCCGGTAGATCAAGTTGCTCCAAGCTCCATCCAACCAGGCCTTGAACATATCCAGGGATGGGGCAGCCCCACCTTCTCTGGGCAGCCTGTGCCAGGGCCTTGCCACCCTCACAGCCAAGAATTTTTTCCCAATATTCCATCTAAGCCTTCTCTCTGGCGGTGGAAAGCCATTCCCTATTGTCCTGTCATTCTAGGCTCTTCTCCAAAGTCCCTCTCCAGCTCACTTGGAGCCTCTTCAGGCACTGGCAGGGGCTTTAAGGTATCTGAAGCCTTCTCTTCTTCCAGTCTGAACACTCCCACCTCCAGGTTGCTGTTCAGAGTCTTGGCTAAGGTAAACAAATATAGGAGTAGGAAAAGTTTCCTCTTTGAGCAATACTGTAAAAAGTGTTGCCTGTTGGAAATTTAACTCAGCTGACAGAGGAAGTAAATAGGTCCTGAGAAAAGGAAGCTCAGCCCCTTGTGCAGTTTTATTCTGTAAGTAATTTCAGGCACAGCTGAAAAGATTCTCCCTGCTTTTGTTTTTTTCTCTAGCAAGATGCATAAAGAAAAGCCTTCTTCATTGGGAAAATATCACAGTGAGTTTTCATGTGGTATCCATCACAGTAGTGTAAAAATCCTCAGATGATGTGTGGTCCCCTCAGAACATCTGAAAATGAAGGGCCAGACTGTGACATCTGTAGCACTTCTCTCTACTCATCAGTAGAGTGGGAGGGGTGAAGGTCATGGGTGTCTAGTACAGTCTTGAATAAACAGGAGTGGGTTGACACTAGAACATATGAAATGGGAATAATTTTCAGTGTGGATACCTGTTCTTCTCTTCTGGCATGTGCTGTCTCTGAGGAACTGATCTGGAAACTTTAATTATGCTTTGGAGGTTTTGCCACCATACAATCCTGTTGTTGTTTTTTGTAGGTGATGCACAATCATTAACAAAAGAAAGCACTTTTTTTTTTTTTTGCTGGATAATATTTCCATGTAGGAATATTAAGCATAGTTCTTCTGGAGTATCCCATTCCCTTCTCCCCATGGATGTCTATGCCTCATTTCCTTCTCACGTCCAGAAGCTGTATGAATAGTTGTTCATTTTTAACTTTTTTTTTTTAAGTGATTATTCCAATCAATGCTTCTTAGTGCTTCCTAATAATATAAATGGAAATGAGGCTTTACAGGAAGTCTGTCTTGAGGGGAAAACTGGGTAGACTTTCATAATTGGGCAGAATACAGATGTCCACTGCCCTGTGGGTAATACCTGATTACGAACATTGAAACAAGCACACAAGCCACTAGCTGTTAAAATGAATATTTGAAGGAATTTTTTGTTTTCAGGTTACTGTGAGTCATCTGATACCCTCTTACAAACTGTAGTCATTAAAATATTTCCAGGTTATTCTTTGTTTGCAAGATAAGAGCAGGGAGACAAGAGGTTTTCTTATCCACGTACGCATTTGCACTGCCTGATTTGTTTGGTTCTCTTGCTGGTCTTCAGTTTCCTTTCTGAGCACTGTAGCTGGGTTTTTCTGAATTTAAGTTCTGCCACCACCATAATCATTACCATTTTAGATTAAAAGCAAACCGCAAAAAATCCTCCATGGCTTTTGTAGAAGAGCTCACTTATTTCATACATCCATTAGAGCAAATTAGGCTGTAAAGTCTCTGCTTCAGTCTTCTCTGACTGTTTTGCCTGGAGCTCTGGGCTAGTCTTTGGCCCTTTGGAAGGTCTGCAGAGTCCAGTGTTTGTCCATCAAGATTTATTGGCTGGTTCCCTGAGCTTGGTGAGATTTGTGTTGTTTTGGTTTCTCAGGCATTACACTTAAATTATTAATACATGTTTTCACATCCCAACTTGTGTGATTTATTGCAGCAAGCTTGCAGGTCTGCAAGCTCTGCTTCCATCTTCATACCTCTCCTGGTAACAATATCCTGCTGTGTTTACTTTTGTCCCCCAAATCTTTTCTGTTTCCTTTTGGGAATACTTCTCTCTGTTTCCAGTTTTTTTAGTCCTGGAGTTTCACTGGCTTCCAGAAAAGTAGCTCAGTTTTTTAGGTTAGCTAAGGCCCTATGCAGATTTTGTCTTAAATCCTTTTTCTTGTGAGCAGGCAGTTTATTCCAGCATTTGAGACCAAATCATAGAAAAGTTTGGATTGGATGAGACCTTAAAGCCATGTTGTCCCCGACCATGGGCAGGGACACCTTCCATTGGACCAGGTTGCTCCAAGCCCTGTCCAACCTGGCCTTGAACACTTCCAGGGATGGGGCGGTCACAGTTTCTGTGGGTAACCTGTGCCAGGGCCTTACCACCCTCACAATCAAGAATTTCTTCCTAATCTCTAATCTAAATCTCACCTGTTTTAGTTTAAAACCCTCACAGCCAAGAATTTCTTCCTAATGTCTAATTTAAATTTCCCCTCTTTTAGTTTAAAACTGTTTCCCCTTGTCCTGTCCCTCTCTGCCTCTTTAAAAAGTTGCTCTCCCTGTTTTTCATAAGTCCCCTTCAAATCCCCACTTTTGTGTAGCCTGTCTATTTTTAACATTTTTAATTAAAATAGTCTTATTTCTTTTTGCATGTTCAGATTTACCTTTCCTAAGTTTAGGCTCTTTAGATTATGGTTGCATTAAATCAAGAGACTCTGACTCATTTTCTCTCCTATTCTTCAGCTTTTTTTTTTTTTTTTCACTCTGTAACTTATGAGGGATAGTATTTGTGATTAACAGAAAGTAAAGAACATGCTGCAAACCTGAGCAGTCCAGCAAGAAGATCTTTTTCTTAGTGAATGGACAGTAGACTTATCTAATGCTGGCAAATACACGATACTCCTTTTGAATGGCTTGTCTGTAGGCAGGGAGATGCCCTTTTGAGCTGCATTTAAAGAGTTTTCTCAAAAATACTTGAGTGCCAAGGCTTAAATTTGTGTTTTGAGGCTATGTCTTGATTAATATACTGCTAGAATCAAGAAGAGCCCAAAACTTCTTTGTTATGAAAATGCTGGTGGCTTGATTTATGAAGATTTCATTTTTTAAAATGTGTTGCCGAATTTCTTAGCTGCCAAAAGATGCAGTTTCATCTTAACTTCATATTGGCAGCCTTCCTATTGCTATTGTACGTTATTTTACCAGTAATCTCTAAGAAGGTGAGAAACTATTACTGCTTTTTAGCACAGTTGACATGATACTGGCTCTGAACTGCTCATGGAGCTTCAAGCGTTTCAGATAGCTATAAACCAACTGAAACACCTTAATTTAGTATTCTTACTGCCATGAGGTCATAGTTTACAACAGAAAAAGGTCAAATGGTGTTTAGGTTTTTGCATTTTTTTAAAGCATTCTCATAGCAAAGAGCTGTATCTGTGGATTTTGGCTTTTGGCCAGGCAATCAAAATTTAGTATTTTGTCCAGCTGTGATCCCGTAATGTTCCTACAGGAGACATTTTGTGGGGAGGAAAAGATACATATTTGAGCCTGTAAATTGTATTTTGTCCTTCATATTGCTTTACAGTTTCTCTGAGCCACTTGCAGACAGATTGAATAATCACAGGTGAATCTGACCGAAGAAACATTTTATCAAAACTGCAACCAGAATGTGTTCACTAAGAAAATAATTTCAGAAATGTTCGTGTCTTAATTCAGTCACTTTATCTCACCTGTTTACAGTGAGGAGTCTGTGTCTTCCACCTTAGGGCTAAGAATGCTCAAACTGACTATTTGTTAACTAGCGAAAATTAATATTTTGGGAGAAAATAGCTACTTTGTCATTTTGCTGCCAGAAAAACTTAGAGCTGAAGTGAGACTGTTAGAATTGGCTTTTGAGATTTGGATACAATTGAAACATTGAAATTGGTGACCTGAGGCTTCTCATTGTTTTTTTTTTTTAATTTAGAAATCCTGCTTTCTGACAGGAACTGTACATATCCATATGCGTAACCAGTTCTATTGTCATCCAACCTGATGACTAAAAGTCATCAGGCCCTAATGACAGTTAATCAAATCAGTTTTTATACTCCACAAGTCACAGGCCATTCTTTTTGGACAGACAGCCACACCTGTCTGGTGTCTCAGGAGACCAACCAAGGGATTGTTGCTGGAAGCTGAATCAGCCCAACCTGAGTAATTCAGCTCAAGGCTGTGCCCTAGAGTAAAGGGCTGTGCTCCTGCAAGCCAAACCCTTCTCATTGGGGACAATACCTGACGGTCTCTAAAGTGTGTAACTGGATGTCACGATCCGCTAGGACAAGCTGGGTCATGATGGTTCGTTTACCGATCCCAAAGTGCAAAAGACAAACAGCAAGGGGACTTTCAGTTTAATCACAACAAATGCACCTTTATTGAGTGCCAACAGCAAATGTGATAGAAGCATTAGAAAGGGACATAAGGGATAGAGAGAGAGAGAAAGAGGGGAAGGGGGATATAGCTACCAACGGAGAGACTAAATCCTCGTGGTCCAGCCAATAGATCCGTCATCATTCTGTGGGGGTTCACCAAGGTTATCTCCAAAAGTTACTGTTTATATAGTCTTAATCCAAAGCAAGTGGCCAAAAGGTGGGGAAGATTCATGGGCCATTGTGATGAGACTTCTTAGTCTGTGAAGCAGGTGCAAGTGTACAAGCCACTGCGTGTCAGAACCTGTTCGAAGAAGTGTTCTGTGGAAGCACAGTGAGCACACTTGCAAACAATCACTTGGCAAGCATCCACCTCAGCCAGGCCAGAACTCCTGCTGGGGGTCTTCAGGGTCCTTGCAACGGTCATGAGGCAAATGAAGGAAACTTCAGACCGTCTTTTACACTGGATGATAGTTTTCTAACATTACTCTCTTTTTTATATATACTTTTATATATTTTTATTAATTTCATGAGCTGTGAAACTCAAAGGACAAGGGGCAATGTCTTTAAACTGATGGAGGGTGGGTTTAGTTTAGAAATCAGGAAGCAATTCTTCCCTGTGAAGGTGGGGAAGCCTGTGTTCAAGGCTGGGTTGGATGGGGCTTGGAGCAACCTGGTCTAGTGGAAGGTATCCCTGCCCATGGCAGGGGGATTGGACCTAAATGGTCTTGAAAGTCACTTTCAAACCAGACCCTTCTGGGATTCTATTCTGGGATTCTTTCTCTGGACTTTACCTTGATGTGAATGCTGTGAATTCTGGTAACAGTACAGCCTCAAGGAAAACACAAATGGAATAGACACCCTCCATCAGCTGCTTGTTTTCATAGGTATTAATAGCAGCCTTGTATTTCTGAACTCTGTGCCTCTGTCTAAACATTGCTTTTGAACTGAAACTTCAACATAACTTCCATTCTCCCCTGGAGGGAGGTGATAGCATAGGAAAAAACAGTTTAACCCACTGTACCGAGAGTCCTTATGGATTTGTTTTATTTGCCTGCAAGACTGTGACCATTGTTCTACTTAAGAGAGCTATTTATCTTTTCATGTTTGCCTTCTAGACACTTGTCACTCAGCCTGAGCTTGTTGCCTAGGTTGCCCCCTGTGATCCAGAAGAGGCATCCAGGGAAGATGACTTTCCCACTGATCATAGTCAAATAGGGTATTACTACCCTTCTCTCATTTTTCTTCTCCAGTGACTGTGAAACTCTTAAATGGCTGATCTCCAAAAGCCTTTATACATATTTACTTCTATTTAGATGCCTTAGATAATATTTGATAAGCAGATAAACCATACTATTGACTTAATTCCTCCATTCTCAGATTTGGCATGTTATTGCTGTATTTATTCCTGACTGAAGCTCAACCCATCCTATTCATATTTATTGGTAACAATGGACAGTTTCTGAACTCTGCCCCCATATTTCTCCAGCAGCTTAAAACCTCGTTTTAAAGTCTTAAGGTCCATTTCAGTGTATGTCAACCAAAGAATCTGGCTGCAAGCCATTTTGTTCTAATACATTAGTTTGAATATCTGCTCAACAAATGGAGATAATTCCTGCTTTACTGCCCTGAGAAGTTATTTTGCAGATGAGAGAGATGAATAACTTACTGCTGCTACATTTAGATCACTTGATATAGATCATTCTGCCAGTTCAATTTAGTAAGGAAGGGAAGATGTTTTAGCTGCTGGACTAAGGGGGTATTGTTCAGGCATACCTAACATGTTAGCTTGAGTAGCCTTGTCATAAAAACCTCTTAAAAAACTCTCCTAGTCCTGCAAACTAATTAATTTCTCACCCATTTTCGTGTAAGGTCTAGTTTTACAATAGAATTTAGGAATGTTTCTTTTGAGGGGGAATTTAAATTTATATGCCCACTGCAACAATTTTTAAAGCTGTTTTTCTTGTGCTAGACACCTCAGTTTTCATGTTGGTTTACTCAGACACTTAAATTTCTTCTGCTTCATAGAAGAGTTGCTGCTGTGCCTAAATTGAGCTGATTAACACTTGCTAAAGAATCACAGAATACCCTGAGTAGAAGAGACACACAGCGATCATCAAGTCCAACTCCTGGCCCTCACAGGACACCCCAGCAATTCCACCCTGTCCTGAGAGCATTGTCCAAACGCTTCTTGGGGTCTGACAGCCCTGGGGCTGTGACCACTGCCCTGGGGAGCCTAATCAGTGCCCGACCACCCTCTGGGGGAAGAACCTTTTCCTGATAACCAACCTAAATCTCCTCTGACACAGCTCCAGCCATTCCCTTGGGTTCCTTCCTGGTCACAGAGAGCAGAGATCAGAGTTGCTGCTCCGCTGCCCCTTGGGAGGAAGCTGCAGAACATGGGGAGATCCATAGCCTCCTCCAGGCTGAACAAGCCAAGTGACCTCAGCTATTCTGCAGGTAACTTGGGGTTTGCCAATTAGGCAGTCCTATGCCATACTGAAGTCACTGTCCTTTAAAGAGTCCAGCTCAAGATAATTTAATTTGAGCAAGTTTGACACATAGCACAACCGATAAGAGGTATTACTCACTCAAGATGGCAAAGAGACTTTGCCTTGGGTTTGATCTCTCCTAGAATTATCTGTGTTTTGCAAAATAGTGTGCCTCTGCAACTTTAGAACCTAGGCCTGCTTTCTGCTCTTCTTTCCCTCCATATCCTTCTCATCTGAGGTGGCACTTATTCTTCTGAGGTATGTCACTGTTCGACACGAAATGAGCACACAGAAGTCTGATGGAGTTTGAAGAGGAAAAAGAGAGCGTTTTATTTGGACATCTGATATTTATAGAATTCCAAAGATGACTGTGGATTGGAGGATGGAATTACCACCTCTCCAACCACACTGGTCAAGAGATCAATCAATCATTCTGTCTCCACCCACGGAGAGGAACATAAATTGTTCTATTTATATATGATATTGTGTGGGAATCTGGCTCGAAAATATGTAAACAGATCAGAAGGCTGAAGAAGTTTTATGAGAACTTTAAACCTTTCAAAAGAACTATAAGAAAAAACACTTCTAAAAATCAGGGCAGCAGAGGTATTACATCTTGTGCTGCAAAGTGATGTATTCAACAGGAGGGTCTACTCGTCTACTCCAAACCCATCTGTAGGCTGTTCAGGCCACTGTGTTTGTAACTTGTCTGGGCCCAATTCTGGCTGTGTATGTTCCAGGCAAGGGTTTTTATCACTCAAATATTGTGTAAAGAGTAGATAGTCTTGTCACTATTTTCACAAACACACATCTCTACTTAAATCCAGAAGGTATAGCTTGAAATTCTTCCTGAATTAGATTTTAGTCTCCTAAATACCTATTTTAACCTGTGGATGATTGAATAAAACCTAGAGAATTGGCAGAATTTCCTATAAATCTTCTAGTCATTCTGCCTAGAAAAGGAGATAGGAAGACCTCACTGCTATACGAGATGTTACAGATCTGATGTTTTGACGTCAAACTGTTCTTTTACTTTGGGAAGGATACGAGTGCCCTGTACTATAACTTCTGTAGCTGCCATAGAGACTGTTCCTGCTGTTGATGTGAATGTCTCTTGGTGAACCTGAACACAAACTGTTGGCAGAAGAACTAAGATGATACATCTCTGCATCTGCCATCCATTGCACATGAGGGAAAAAAGTTGTCTTTCCAGAAAATCTTATATTATGCCTAGTCTTGGAGTGCCTTTTTGATTTTTTTTTTGTTTGTTTGGTGTGGTTGGTGGGGGTTTTAAATTTTTTTTTTTAAATTTTAATTTTTTTAATTAGTATTTCAAATGTGGAAATTATTTCTCTGGATTGCAGCCCCTCTCGGTTCCTCTTCAGCAGGAGTGTATTTCCATTTCCTGACATCTTGGTAGAAACCAAGCGGAATGATTTTTATCATTACTGTTGCAGGGTGTTATAAATGAATACGCCAATTTAATGATTAAAGAAATTTATTAAATAATCAAAGTATAAATTTGGAAAAAAGGCCACAAGCAATTCGACTCTGAGCCAGGCGATCAGAATCGGGGAGAACCCAGGATTTGGCCTCTATCGCACCAAAGTCCCTGTGGATCTCCGAATATCCTTTCTAAGGAGTTCGTTTTATACAGTCTTTTGGGTTTTGGAAGGGGGGCTTCTTTTAGCATATTATCATGGTTTTTCTTTCTTTTTGCCACGTTTCTTGGAACCGATGAATAATTGCTGAAATCTCGTCAGGTGAAGAAATCTTCTGGGATAAACTTCTGGCGACTAATATTATCTTATCGATGACACATATCAAATGCACGCTGCTGGGGTTTCGTCAGACGAAAAATCCCTTGAAATATACATCTCTGGAGACAGTCATCCCCCTGGTGCTTGAATTCCCACTCTTATCGTTTAGCATATTGCTGCCCTTTGCCCAACACTGGCTTTGGTACACAAAATGTTGTAGTTTTAATTTCTTTTAGCACAAATTATTTTATAACATATATTACACAGGGGGTGTAGCACTGACAATAGTTTTTGGAATGACCCATTTCTTTTGGAAAGGGATGGCAATCATAGAATCATCAAGACTGGACAAGACCTCTAAGATCATCAAGACCAACCATTCCATAGGCCAAGGCCACCACTGACCCATGTACCCAAGTGCCACATCCACACACCTACAAGTGGCCCTTGAGTTTGAAAAGGAGCTCCTGTGGGAATGGTGTCCACAACATCTTTGCATACTCACTGTTTTAAATGTTAATGGGCAACTGATTTGTCAGATAGGTCCAGACTCAAAAACAAATTATATACAGCTCGTTCTAGAGCTGCAAAAACCTCAAAACTCTCTTGCCTGGAGGCTTCTTTTTGTACTCCTCTAGGCTTGAACCAGACTTAAAAGACTTAAACTGCTCTTAGCAGAAAGAGTAGTCCCAGCCTGTGCTTTGGGCTCAGTTCTGTAAAGAACAGAGGAGAAGGAAGTCCAGTTCTGTTGCATGGAGCCACTGCCTGTCCTTCCTTCTGTGGCTCAGGGTGGGACATGCATCTTGCCACATTTCTTTGGTAACACATGCAAATCACCTTGTTACACACTGTCCTGCCCAAATAAGAGAGAGATAATTCAAATTTGCAACATGAGTGTATCTAGAATGGGAAAGGCAGCAAAACCTTAGATCTCTTGCCCTGAAAAGCACCACCTACTTCCTTGTAAAGTGTCCTATAATTTGAGTAGCGATCTGTATATTCAGCTATCATTTGTCCTCAGCAGTTAGTTCACATAAAAATGGGATGATGTGTCCTTTGACCCAGTGAAGTGTCTTGAATGTCTGTCTGTGTGAATATTTGCACATCTCGGAATTTGGGTAAATTCCTAGAACTTGTCTTATAATTATAAGATAAACAGAATCTCATCAAAGAAGTAATACAGAGTATTAATTTATTTTTCTGAATGAAGGCAGAAAGCACTAAACTGAGGGAAGGGAGGGCAAAACAGACCATCCCTAATATATCTGCAGTGCAAATTGCCCGAGTACAGCTCACAAGTCTCCTGCTGCAGATTCTTGTGTTTGTCATATTACATCATTCTGAAAATAAGTGGTTGATGGTGTAGGGGTTGGTTGAAAGACAAAGCTGTAAAGGCTTTGAGGAGTTTGGATTCAAAAGGTCTGAAACAGCTGTTGAAATCTAAGAAGAAAGTTGATGTTTTTGCTGCTGCCTTCATGTGTGGCTGTCTCAGTTTGGAAGAAAGGTGTCTGCTAGGGAAGGCAGGAGCCTCCCTTGGAATGGAGAATGTAAACACCCTCCCTCTTGTTATAAATAGATACAAGCCAATCTGAATTAATAATTAATAACTAAATTTATTTGCGATCGCGTAACAATTTAGAGTTCAAATTCACCCACAGCAATACAGAGCAGCTCTGGGTGCAAACGGACAGAGTCTCTGCCTTCCTCGGGTTTGCATGCCATTGTATTTCGGCAGAAGGTTTTTATATGTTTTATTTTGCCTTTGGCTATAAGTCATTGAGGCAGGCTGCATATTCATGCAGTCTCCCCTCATGGAGAAGGAGGCATCCTCGCTGCTGATGTCTTCCTGGCAGCTTGTCATCTACTCGCTGATATCGTCCAGATACCTCGGGGAAGGGGACAATAGCTGCTTATCTCTGGGACTTCATCTCTTTGTTTCTGCTCCTGGGGTTGGGTCTGAGTCTTGGCTTTGGCACCATCTGTCTGGGTGTAGCTTGGGCATGACTTGATGGCTCGCTCGTTATGGTCATTGTCTTTTGCTGGCTAGGGCCCTTTTAAATGTTAATTGTGAGTCCCCGGTAAGGTAATCTTCGAGTTCTCCCCTCGCCTTGGCTCCTACAGTAACTTTAAAACATTTCTTTTTTTTTGCTACAATGTATAACATCTATAACTACAACTTATTAACTGCATGAATTATCATACATAACACTCTGAATTATTAGAATTTTGAAATTTAGGGGACTCTCAGGCAAAGATATGAGATAGGAATAACAGTTCTTTACTAGTGTTACAGATGAGTAATATAATAGTTGGCTCTCACAGTTAAGAGATGGATACTATGTGGATGTTAAAATGTATAGTGATGTTATTGTAGTATGTCTCCTCATAGTCCTCTTTCCCCTCCCCCTTGTAATAGCCTTCGTAGTCAGGGCATTTAGAGAGGGCGAGCTTATTACCAAGAGGTGCAGTGTAACAACACCTGACCTCCAATCAAGATATAAGAAGGTAATCTCCACCAATGGACGGCAGAGAAGGGGTTGAATGACAAAACTCTGGGAAGGGCTAAGGATATAAAAGTCAGAGCATCCATTTTGTAGAGGAGCGCAAGCGCATGGCTGATAGTCACGGGGGCTCCCAGTGCTGTAATTGTTCCTTATTTAGTCCTTTTATTGTATTTTTTGTTAAGGTTTAATAAACCTTTAAAATTTTAAAAGTGAGCAGTCGTTTCTCACACTAGTATATATAACAAGGCAAACAAAACAACAATAACTGTGGCATTAACAACAAATAGAACCAGGGATCCAGTAACAGTCTTTTCAGCCTCAGGCACTTTCCCCTTTGGTGCAGTTACCATCACAGCCAGCAGGAATGAGCAAAAAATCCCAGGCTGGTGGGTGAGATGTATCAGAAGCTCCAGGGCAGTAGCTGGAAGTGTGGGACGTCCCAGCAGGGCAGAAGGATGCGAGCTTCTGTGCGTAGAGAAAAATCCAGAGCAGTACCAAAGAAACAGCACAGGCAGGGCAGTGGTGGCCTGGCTCTAAGTAGGGCAGGGAGAGGCGAAGTTCTGGATTCCCAGGACAGACGAGCAGATGATGATGGGTCCCTCAGGGCTGAGCTACAGCGGTGCCGGTGAATTCTTCCCACAGTAAGTGACAGCCTGGCCATCCTCCTCTGATGCCAGAGAGAGAGAGAGAGCAGCTGCCCCCACCCCCATTTTTTACCTCTCTCCAAAACTTGTCTATCTATGTCTCTCCGAGCCGAAAAAAAAAGTATAGCTAGATGCTCTATTCCTCTCCCGACTTCAGCCACCTTCTTTTGTCTTTCTTAAGTACCCATAAGTATCCATAAGTACCCAGTAGTTAGTTTCCTAGCAACTTATGGGAAAAAATTTCTATAAGTGAAAGAAATAAAGAAAGAAACCCAACCCCCAACAGTGGCCCTTACCTCTCTACTTCACTGTCTGCAACTGTGTATTCTGAAAAACAGCTTCTCCTTAAGGTGATTTGAGGGTTTTGTGGAAGAGACAGAAACCCTAGAGATGCATTTAGGGGCAGCCTGGGAAGAGGTAATATGGGAGAGGAAATTCAACAGGAGTAGTACTACTGACTGCCCTCCCATGGGGACACTTATTCTTCACAGAGGGACTTGTTGCAATCTACTTTATTCTATTTATTAAGGGGAGCAAAACAAGAAAAGTAATGTGGAAAAGAATCTGCGCTAGGGACTACTTGTAACTGCTGTTTCAAGATGTGGTGGTTTCGGTTTGAAAACCGGGTGGAAACACCAGTTAAGTGTAGTGGTTTTGGTTTGCCAATCTGAGTTTCCCAGACAATGCACCAATTAATGTAGTGGGTGCAAATGCCAGTGCGCCCACTAGAATTATTTATTAATTTTCTGCTGCAAGATAAGGGTTAGGAGGAGACCAAAGCAAACTCAAAACTTAAAAGGGTATAAACAAAATTTTATTAACGGAACTAAAAGAAAAAAATAATAAGAAATCAGAATAAACCTTCACAACACTTCTCCCCCCACACTCTCTTTTCCTTCCCATTGACAATGTAAAGAGACAAACCCTTGACTTTCAGTCAGTTTGCCATCTCTAAAATAATCTTTCTTCAGTTCTCTTAGGGAGAGGAGTCTCTCTTGCCATGCCATGGAGACTTCTCCACAAGAAACAGTTCTCTTATGGCTTCAATGTCACAGCGAATCAGCTTCCCGGGAAAGGGAAATCTGTTCGCGGTGTGAAAGTCCTTCCCATGCCTTGCAGTTTTCCCACAGCTGCTTTCATGGGCCATGTCAACTTATAGGGTACTATTTTAAGGATGAGCTGTTATAGCATAAAAGCAAAAATTCTCCTCAGCCATCTCTAGGAAACAGAGGTTTTCTTCTTCTATTCCTGGGGCAAGGTTTCTCATCTCTCTGATTTCTTTCTGTTCAAGCTACTTCAACATCTGCTTACTTCAACACGAGTGCTTCTGCTCACGGTTGTGGCTAGAATGCTACACCCCCCCAGTGCATTCCATGAGTTACAGGGAAAAAAATAAAGTCTGATGTATCAATTATATCTTCACCATAGCCTTACAAGAGAATTTCATCCCAAGACTAAGGCATCTCCTCAGTCTCCTCCCATCTAGGATTTGACTTCTTCACTGACCTCAGTGTCCTATGTTGTTTTCTCTGTGTGTCTTCACCTTTTCCTTTTTCCTGATTTGAGAGAGAATTAGTGTTCATAGGTTCATTTGTTCTCAAGCTTTATCAATTGAAACAGTTTTGTATAGAGTTCTGCAGCGCTGGAAGGTTGATCTTGTTATAGATGGAATTATGACTGAGCTAATTTCATAATTAATAATAGAAATTTATTACGCGAGCATGATAAAAATTTAGAGTCCGAAAATGTCCTGACCGCAACTCGGTCGTAACAGCCACAAGTCTAGGAAGCAGAGTGGTCCTGGGGATGCGGCTCTGGGTGAAACAGCAGTCTGACAGCATCAGAGTCCCCCTCTGTTTTCACGCCAGTGTCCCGGTGCAGTACGTTTTTATATCTTCTATTTAGCCTCAAGCCAAAGTCTTTACTGTGGACTGCATATTCATGCAGTCATCCTTCATGAAGAAACTATTCCCGGTCTGCGATGATCACCGGTGGTTGATCATGGCTCTGTATATCATCCAGGTGTGTTCTGAAAGATGAGCGATTACCATGGTGGCTCCATTTTTTATGTGCAAAGGAAGCGCATCTCCCTGCAGTCACATCATCTGTCCCTCTGTGCTGGTGCTGAGCTCAGGGGTGGTGGGTTTCTGTATTGAGAAATCTGCTTTCTCCGGTCATGTACTGGCTTAGGCGTTCTCTGATGACCGATCTGTAAACTACTGTCCTGTGCTGGCGTGGTCTGTTGAGATGCTTAATAGGTGCCTTTTCAGTTCTCGGCAGCCTAATATAGCAAGTCCCTTCGGCTCGGATTTTATATTCCCATAATTCCTAAGAACTTCTACAAACACAGTTTATTTCATGCACACCAAAACTGCATGAATTATACCCATATATAACAGTCTCATCCAGGCTCTGCATTGGGGAAATTGTTTGCAGTGCCTCTCTGTTGGTAACATGGTCTTCGCCGACACTGTGCCAGTCGTGCTGGNACACCGTGCGAGTCGTGCTGGCTGCCGGTGCCACCCAGCCTTTTCTTCATGTGGGGTGCTGAAAAAAAGAAAAGCTGCTGCTGCTGCTGCTTTTGTCCTTCTGTCGGCAGCATGGCTGGCTAAAAACAGCCAAGCAAACAAAGTTCATTGCAGCCATGCTGAGATAGTTGCGGCTGCGCGGCGCTGCCCCTGCCACACCGATTTCGGCCGAGCCGTCCCAGCCACATGGCCACTCCCAGCCTCGGGGCCCCCTCTAGCACCGGCTGTGGGGCCATTCCAGGCGCTGGTCCCAGCCACATGGTTGCTCCTGGCATTGGGATGGGCCCTGAGGGCATGGCCCGGCAGTGCCGCTGGAAAAAAGGTGGAAAAAAGGACCAGTGACTTGGTCCTGCTGGGAAGGGGCCTCAGCCACCCTGCCGGGATGGGGTCTGGTGGGCTTGCTGGGAAGGGGCCTGCATCACAGCAGAGCCTGGCCTGGCCAGCGCCCAGTTACCTGTTCCAAGGCCGGAAGCAATAGAGCTTTTCATGGGCTTACTTGTCCTTAAGTATGTTTTCACAGAGGCTTATGCAGCTCTTTTAAGTGGTTTTACTGAGTGTCAATCTTCAAAACTAGCCAGCTGATTGGGTGTGCCAGATCCCCCACAGGGAACCACCCCCACAGCCCGTGGACTCCCTCCCCACCTAAAAACCAAACAATCTGTTAAACCCTGACACAAGATTTTCCCATGCCAGACAAAATGTATCAGGCCTTGAGCAGAAGGAGTTTCTTTTAAATGGAGTTTGTGAAGGAGTTTCATACTGACAGTGGTTGAATCTTAGAGTTGTATATTCAGCAGATCAATAATAGCTGGTTTTTTACTATTTTTTTTAATTTGGAAGGAAAATTAATCAGCTGCTTATGTTAATGTGCAGCATGCTATTTGTATATAGGGTGGTGATCATAGTTGGATAAGTATTGAGCTGATGAAGGAAGGTTCTTATAACACACCTGAGATGACGTAAAGCTGATTTTTCAAATTATAGAGCTTTAGACAGTGAAAGTGGCTTGTAGAACTGTATTAAACAGTAAAGTTAGACTTGTAAATTAGGCTTGATTGGTTCATGTTCCTTAAGAAATAGAGGCTGGCATTTGTCCAAAAAGTTTTGGAATGACTGGCACAGAAAAGCAGAGGGTCTGGCAAGAATAACCCTCTGCAAATAGTGAAGTTGGTGTGGTTTTTCTCCTTTGTGCAGCTGTCAGGGAAGTCCACTGTTGGATTCTTTGCTCATAGAGGATTCAGATGTTATTACTCATTTTTGAAGAGTTTATGATGACCCAGTACAGGCCACAAATACATAAATATATGGTCAATAGTAATGTTCCATAAGTGCAGCTCTGTCCTATAAAATGATGTTAACAGTACGAATTAGCATAATGTGATGGTTTCTTGGGTGATTGGCTTGTCAAACCATAGAGCTGTGTAAGTGTTCCTACCCAACCTCACTGTTTTTCAGTACAGCTATCCTCTGGGCTGTCTTCTGTGGTTCATATGGCACTAAATGTGTTTGGGGTTTTAGCACTTTGGGATAGAAGTTCTTGGCCAAACAGAGCCTGGAGTTGTGATAAAACAATTGCTTCAGCCTTTGGTTAAACATCTGTATTGCTCATGAGTGTGCCTGATGGGTGTGATCTGTTCTTTCCTTCTTTTATAGCGATCAACACCATATATCCAGTGCAATTCCTGTTCCAAAGAGACAGAGCTCTAGCTTCGGCAGATTGGATATTGGCTTTTCCAGTGGGCTTCCTTCTCCAGATAAAGGACTCCGAAAACGAGCCAGCACAGGAAGCGAGAGACTACAGTACAAAACTCCTCCTCCTAGTTACAACTCTGCTTTAACACAGCCTGTTGCTGTCGCAGCCTGTGTTGGAGAGCTGGATAAAAAACCTGGACCCATACATTCTTCCTTGGACACCTCTATGGACTCCTCCAAAAGAAATACCAAAAAAGGCCAGGACCTGTGCAGTAGTTTAAATGGAGAAAATGGAAGCCTAAACAATACCCAAGACAGGCAGGAATCTTTCCTAGGACGTTCTAGTGCAATAAATGGGGCGTTTCTGCCTGGCGAGTGCTCCGGCACCATGAACAACGAGCAGCCCTGTGAGTTTCAGCCCTCACTCAACCCTGTGCTTTGCTGCACTGT
This sequence comes from Ploceus nigricollis, assembly GCA_013399945.1. NCBI lineage: Eukaryota > Metazoa > Chordata > Aves > Passeriformes > Ploceidae > Ploceus > Ploceus nigricollis. The sequence goes on along the minus strand of VXBC01001455.1, from coordinate 41,449 downwards.
GGAGCAGGCAGAGGAGATCATGGGTATGGAAGCGACAGGGTTCAGCACAGGAGATCAGCTCGAAGACTTTACCTCCATCCCAGTGGAACATGCTGTAGCGGTTGAGTGTGATGAACAAGTCCTAGGGGAGTTTGAGGAGTTCTCTCGAAGGATCTGTGCACTGAATGAGAACATGTCCAGCTTCCGCAGACCTCGTAAAAGTTCGGATAAGTGAGCTCGGATGGAGATTTGATAGCAGACATTGAGGTGAAATCAGTGATCTGGAATAGAAATAAAATTGCACTTATTCTTTAAATTAATTATGAAAATAAAAAAGCTGAAGTTGTTCCTATGGTGTTAGACAAATGGACTTGAGCACAATAACACAGGATCATGGTGTATTCACAGCCCAGGTAACTTCATTCTGCTTTAAGTCCTTTTATGTCTGGTATTTATAATCTGTTGGAGGTTTTGTGGTTTTTTTTTCCCTTGGGCATTGGAATCCATTTATAAAGGCTTTTCTGAAAACAACTTGTAGTGCTGATCAGCCCCTTCTATGAATGTTTGTTATGTTCTTAATTATTATTTAGAGTTAAATTTATTTTAATCTTTTCAGAAGAAAAACCCTTTAATTTAATATATTTTTATGGTAAGATGTCTTTACATTCTCCATGTACTCCTGTGTTTGCTTGAGCAATGTAGTCAGTATTAGAGAAATACCATGAATTTGCTACAATTGGACAACTTTATTTTGGCTGTGCTCTGTAGCCTTTGAAGTTCTAGTTTGCACTGAGGAGTCTTCAGTTGGCGGTGTGAACTTGACAGAGAATGAGCATCTGTGTGATTTTTTGCAGTTTCCTTGCACCTGGTTAATCAGAAATGACATTTGGGGGGTTTTTCCACTCCTCTTTTCCTCCATACTTGCTCTTCCTACAAGTGGAAGCCTTGAGGAATAAATCACCTCTAAGGTTCTATGTAATAATCTCAGCCTGACCATTCCCCACTTAGGTTGGGCACAGATCTCATTAGAAGGGACTTAATGAACCCAGTACCAACATGGGGTTCAGTGGCTACCCTCCAAGGTGTGCAGTGGGGACAGTGTGCCCTGAGACACTTCAGACATCTTCCAAAAAACCCAGACTGGGAATGAAGCACTTTGGAATTAGGTGAATGTGTGGAATTGTTCCATCCTCTGTAAAAAGGAGACACTCACATTATGCATCTGAATTTTTTTTTTTTTTTTTGACCATCTATACTTTGAGGGAAGAAACTTCAGTGGTTTGCTGGAGGTGCAGTTTGCTGTTGGGTAGGTTACCACTGCCACATGTGTTCAGCTGCACTAATGAGAAAGCAATTTGCAGCCTTCTTTGTGATTCCTGGTATGTATTTCAGTTTGGATTTCATTGCTCTTGCTTTCTATATTGTATACCCAAGAATCTGAGCTCAGTTGTGAGCTCTGAAATATAAAAGTGTATAGCAGAATAAAAATACTTCATCTTGTCTGGCATTTTTTTTCTCTCCTTGGCTTATGTTTTCTTTTGAACCCACAACCTAGTCTTTTCCTAACTTCACTGTAAGGCTAGCTGAAATTAACTTTTTAAAAATACAGATATGTATAATCTCAGCTTTCTGTTGTCAAAACAAGATGTGTTTGTGAGAACCAGTATACATAATAGCACTGTTCTAGAATATGCATTTTTCCAGGTAACACCTTAATGATTGTATTGAAACTGTATTCACATTTCTTCAGTTAGCTTTAATGGTTGTATCCACAGTTGAGTGGTTAGATAGAGCCTCTCTGCAGCAATTTTCTGGCTTCAGTCTGTCCCAGGATGGTGTGCTAGATGGGAGCACTTGGAGACCTTGATTTTGAGACACTGAACATGATTTCAGGTACAAAGCTGGACACATCTATGAGTACCATCGCCCCCAAATTAGCTCCTCTGTTCAAACCTCATGAGAACTTCCCCAAAGGAAGTGCTGCAGAAGCTCAAAGCACTGCCATCATCTTTGGAAAGGAATAGGTAGGAATCTCTTGCTGTCCTTTGGCCTAGAGAGGGAGAAATAAACATCTGAAAGAACAGCACTTTGTAGTGATGAGCATAACATATTCTGTCCTGGGCCCTGTACCATCTTCTGATACCAGCATAATTTCAGGTGAAATTCAGTAACTTTAGGTCAGTTTTGCACCCTGTGGGATGGGATCTGGCACGCTTGAGGCAGCACAGGCCTGTTTGTACACACAGTCATGTTCCTATATAACACAAAAGCATTAGCTTGTGTGTGATGGTGACTTTTCAAAGCAACCCAAAGAGTAGTTGTGAAGTCACTGTGTTTTGTAGGTGAACATAGAGTGTCTCAGCGCAATTTAGCAATTTGTGAAATTAGGTTTGTACAGCACAGTGGGACTTTTTTTTCCATTAGTTGTTTATTTCTCAGGTTGCACAAACTGAATGAAGTCTAGTTCTCCCCAGTGTTGTGTTGCTGTTCCTGTTTAACCCTTGTAACTGGTAATGTGCTGAACAAACACTACAGTTAATTTTTGCATCTGTTGCACAAAGCTGCTCAGATGGACTTTCTGTGGATGTATCTTTAGTTAGCCTTAAATTATCCCTGTGTTTCTCTTCCACTTCTACCACTTTCCTTGTAGCAGGTGGTGTGAGGTTGGGACAGCATCACAGGGCTGATGAGGCATTGACCAGCTCCTTGTGGCTGTGAGGAAGAGGGTTGTACAGACTGTAGCCATGTCATAGCTTTCTCCTTTTGGTGTTTATTTTTTTTCACCCCCTGTAAATTACTTCAGAAATAGTATAGTGGAAAAGAAACAAACAGGATGTTTGAGGGTGAGATAATGGATCACAGTGTACGTTCAATTTTCAAGAGCCTTTCAGTTCCTGCACAGCTGTGGCACTTAAAAGTCTGCAACTGTCTTCCAATGGAAAAAGCATTTCATTACAATCTCAATCTAATCCCTCATTAGAAATCCTTAAGACTTTTGAGCATATTAGTTTTGGAATATCAGATCCCACTATATTTTTATAGCAAGCACAACAGCATTGGTTTATCCTTGCTTGACCAGGTATTTAAAATAAGCAAGACTAGAATATCGCATAGTAAGTGACATATTAAAACTATGTTGGCAATTGCAGGAAAGCTCATCTGTCTTTATAAAATAAAATTGATTTGTATCTCTCAACTTGTGTGTCTTCTTCAATGGCTCCTTTGTGTTTGTTTTCTTTATGAGCCTGGTTTAAACCCCAGTGGCCTTCCCAGCCCCAAAACTCCTTGGCTTATTGTTCATCAAATCAATATTGCTTACAATGTGAATGGTTGGGCACGAAGATTTGCCTGAAGAACTGACTGCCTTGATGGCTCCAAATCCTGTTTCAGAAGAGCTGGTACTGCAGTTCTTTTTCATGCTTCTCCCCAAAAGATGGCATGCAGCTAGAAAAATAGCTCCAGCCTACATTGGGGCTGGATTTGTAGACATTTATGGGTAGTAGAAATACTGTGTTCCTTCATTAGGGAAGCACTGCTACTCGTCCAGTACCTTCTGTGAGCCCAGCTAATAATCAACATATGTCTGCCCAAAATGCTGATTAGCGCCTTGAACAGGAGTTGGCTGCATGAGTCTTGGCAGGAGTCTGTCCACAACTCATGAGTCTCTGATGGGAAGCAGTGAAATGTGAAGAGCTACAGGGACTCTCCAGGCATCATTAGGAGGTTTTTTGGGTTAGTTTTTTTCCTCCTACCCAGTCTGTCTGTCAGTAGAGAGTAAAAACCCAGGGCATCATCTGTATAGTCCAGGAGCTGAAGTGGGAAGATACAGGAGAGAAATTTTACTTTAAGCTATCTTACAGTGTTGAACAGCATTACTGAAATATAGTTGCCTGAAAGTGAAGAATAAGGAGTGGAAAGAATAAGACAGAGGTACTGCTGGAAGAGTGGACTTAATCTAGGTAAACCTTGGGTTCTTCTGTGCCTCATTCTGTCACCTTTCAAATGGCCAGAGAAGGTATGTCTACTTGCTGCCTGGATTTTGACCTTTTTTAGGTGGAAGTGTTTTAATGTGCTCTGTCTGCTCTGAAATGATGTGGCATAGCTGATATCTCTGGGCAGCCATGAGCACCTCCAGTCTGCAGGCAAGCTGTTCTTAATGCCAGGTGAAAAAATATTTTCCAGGGGAAAAAACATTCATAAATCAAATCTTTTAATTGCTCATTATTTTAATACCACTTTATTTTATATATGGTAAATTGCAACATTGCTTTACAATTTTTCATTAAATAGTATGAAAGCTTTTTTGCCCTAAATAATTGTGAGATGTCATGTCTGCTGCTGCTCAATTTAGTGGTGAATGTCTTGCATTGACTGGCTCAACATATAAACTGCAGGACTCTTCAGTCTTACTTTACTAGGTTACTTTATTAGAATCATCATAGAGTAGGCTTACTAGGGACCTTCAACATCATCCAGTTCTACCTCCTGCCATGGGCAGGACACCTCCCACTAGACCTGGTTGCTGAGAGCCCCATCCATCCTGGTCTTGAACACTTCCAGGGATGAGGCAGCCCCAGCTTTCCTGAGCCACCTGTGCCAGGGCCGCACCACCTTCACAGGGAAGGATTTTTTCCCCAATATTCCATCTAACAATCTCTGGCAGTGGAAAGCCATTTGCTCTGGTCCTGTCATTCCAGGCCCTTGTTCAAAGTTCCTCTCCAACTCTTTTGGAGCCCCTTTAGGCACTGGCAGGGGCTCTAAGATCTTCCTGGAGCCTTCTCCAGGCTGAAGAATATTATTTCTCTTGGTTTTTTCCAATGGCAGGGCTGCTCCAGCCCTCCAAGCATCTTTTGCTGATGGTGCTTGAACTGTGAGCTGAGCCTGGACTTCCATGAGTCCATCTGGCCAGCTGCCTTATGTAGTGCGTTTCTTACGTCTCTGTTAAAAAGGAGTTTGCAAATCAGGTTGTATGGTCTCGTCTCAGGTGTTAAGTGAAACCATGGATGAGAACCAATTGGCAACTCCTGAACTGCCATAGCATACTTATGTTTATATAAAACATATGTACAAACATAGAACATTCTTACCTGCCTCAAAATTTCATGCAAAATGCATTTATTTTGAAATACAGCAATAAGGTAGCTCAGTCAGTTAAGCTACATTAAAATCTGTAAACTTTGAACATGCAGAGTTGGTACACGTAGAAAACCTGCCAGCCCAGCCATTGTGCTTCTGCCAGGCACAAGGGTGTGAGATTGTACCTTGTGGACAGGGCAGGCAGAGGAACTCCTGCTCTTGGGGAGACGTTTCTCTCTTCGTGCTTCATACAGAAGGTGGCAAAATGGTGACATCACGATGGATAGTTGGGTTACCTATCCCTAATGAAACCTGAATCCCAGCAGTATCTCTTGTTGACTGTTCTACTTATGAGTCTTTTTGGACTTCGTCAGGAAGGCGCTATCTAGCTGGCCAATACTGCCAATGCATTTATTTTCATCTGAAATCTATACATGTTACAAGCAAGGCATTTTTTGGGAAGAAAATCTCCTTTTCCTTACAGTCTGTCTCCAAAGGAGGATGTGCACAGAATTCCTTGTCCTTCCTTGGTGGAGCTTTGCTGCAGAAAACCGTCTCTCTTTTTCAGCCCTTGCTTTTCTGGTTTTTCTTTCAAGAGTCTGGTTTCTCCAGCACCAGTTGTGTTGTGTGCTCAGGCAGGACACCATCAGTTCCTGTGCAAGAGAAGGACAAAAGCAATTGTATGGTGGTTTTCTGCAGTCTGCGAACATCTTCTTTAAAACCCTCTGGGCAGGCTGAAAGTTACCTGGAATTCTCTAAAAACATTCCCTATTTTCTGTTTCTCTGTTACATTTGTAACCACAAAAAAATTACTTGTTTTGGAAAGAGATTGATAACTTCACATATTTTTCAGATGGCCTTGAAAGGCAAGTGCCCTATGGGTTCTGTATGGCTTCTCCACTTATTGATGTCTGTCACATCTCCCTTTGTCCTGTGTGGGTGTTGGTCTCTTCTCTCAGGGAGTAAGTGATAGGACAAGAGGAAACAGGCTCAAGATGTGCCACAGGAGATTTAAATTGGATATCAGGGAAACTTTTTTCCCCAGAAGATGTTGTCCAGCACCAGCACAGGCTGCCCAGGGCAATGGTGGAGTCCCCATTCCTGGAGGGGTTTACCAGATGTGTACATGTGGGACTTGGGGACTTGGGTTAATGGTGGCCTTGGTAGAGCTGGGGGAGCAGTTGTATTTGATGATCATGGAGAGCTTTTCCCACCTTAATGAGTCTGTGATTCTATGTCTGTTCAGAGTATTGTCTTGGGCAGCTAAAAACTCTTGCTCTCTCTCTCATTTAATTTCTTGGTGAGTTTAAGCACATTCAAACATGTTCCTGCTGCACATTTTTACTATCTACCTCATTTCATTTCAACATCTCACCTTTGGATTTCATATTCCTCATCTACCAGATGGACACCTCCTTTCACAGATTATCTTTCTTGGACTTTGAACACTGATACAAGGCAAGTGCAGGTCCACAACCTGTGGCAGCACTCTTTACCTTTGCCTCCAAGTGTGCCTTTAATAGCCTTTTCCCCTGAGCTAGCAGGAAATGTTCTCATGCTAGTAAGTAGAGTAAGTAGGGGGCCCTGGCTGGCTTGGCTCAGTGTTTTCATAGTGATAACTTTGTCAATAATGCATAGCGTGACAACAAAAAGTAGTTTGGCTACCCTATTGTCCATTGAGGAGGCTTGCTAAATTGGGGTAGGATTTGTCCTGGGTGATAATTCCAAGATGATGTCAGCTTTGCTGAGAACTTAAAGGGCCAAAGAGGGAAGCTTTAATCCTCCCTGATGTTAGCTAGATATCAGGCGCTGGAGTCTGTGGGTTCGCTCTGTGCAGCAAAACTTACAGTCTTAATGAAAAGTGTTGCTGCCTTGAGCAGAGTTTGTCAAGCTGATGAGCGATGGAGTAGAGGAACATATTTCGTGCTCTTTGGCTAAGCATCTTGAAACTTGTGCCTCAGCATAAGTGATTTTCAGCATAAGATAAATAAGCAAAAGAGACATCATTGATCATTCTCTACCTGCCAAAACAAATGAGTCCCAAAACTTTTCATCATTTTCATTACAAGCCTGTCCAGCCCCAGAACAGGCTGCCCAGGGCAGTAGTGTCTCCATCCCAGGAGAGATTTAAAAGCTGTGTGGATATGGCATTTGGGAACAAGGTTAAGTGGTGGGTTTTGTAGTGCTGTGGGAATGGTTGGAGTCGATCATGTTAGTGATCTTTTCTGACCGAAATGATTCTGTGAACTACCTTCTTCCCTGACAAAACCACTGTGAAGCAGGTATGACTTTAGTTTGACTTAATGTCCCTCACTTTAATTTTGGTGCTAGTGTAGTTAGTGAAAGTAGAGCAAATTAGAGGCTCTGGAATCTGAATTACACAAGCAGTCACTGGAACAGAGGAGAGGAGGAAGAGCATGAAGTTTCGTAGGGTGATTTTTAATGACTTGGCTAGGGCAAATTCTTCTAGCCTAAGATTGTTCCCAGTGATTGGAAGCCAGAAGGAGGAGTGGACAAAGGATGGAGATGACCAGCTCCTCATGCCGCTGAGTGTTTGCAGGGAAGAAAAGAGTCTGCAAGTGCCCTGCAAATGCCATTCCTGACTTTGGTAATTCACGGGGGTGCATGGCCATGGTCTGCTGGATGATTGCGTGTGTGCATGTGCAAGGCAGAGGAAGTTCAATGCTCCCTCAACGGAAATGAAGTTCTGATCTTATCCCCAGATTCACCCTAAACAGGTTAGAGAATTATGGGGTAGAGTTATGAATAAAGGTTTATATTTGTTTTATTTAATTCTTTTTTAAGACTTTAGTCCTACGATCTTTGGTTGGAGAGCCAAACTTCACCTTCCTTTTCTTCAAGTATTTTCTCCATCCAGCTAACTACAAAATGTTGAGAGTCTCTGTGAGAAGAATATAGGAGGAAACTTTGGGGAATATGACATTAATTAGGGAGAACATCAAGAATAATAACATTAGCACCTACTGAATAGAAACTTCAACAAAACAATTTATTTAGAGATGGTGTATATTTGGACAACACTCTTGCGCCCTTGGTTGGTCTTGATGATCCTTGTGGGCCCCTTCCAGCTCAGGATATCCTATTATTTGCATTGGATTCTTCTCTTCTAGCCTGAAATTATTTTAAAATCTGGCATATGGCTTGTACCTGGGATTCCACCTTCTTCTGAGCATCCCCTTGGTAGGATACCTTTTCCCAGCCCTGTGTGATGGTGTGACCCTTCTGCAGATGTGAGCATGTGCTTCCTGCACTGCATACCCCATGGGTGCTGCTGTGTGGGTGCAGTGAGTAATGGGCAGCAGAAGAGAATTAGCTCTCACTTCCAAGTGCTTAGGATGGAGCATAAGAAATGAATGGAGTTCCCCAGTTTTCCAGTCCAGCCTGTTTCCACATGAATCCAGGTTGATGCAGGAGTGTGGATGAAATCCCAGTCACAAGCTGTCAGCAGCCCTTGAACAGGGGCAATATTGTGGCAACGTGCCTGGAAAGGAAGATGTGTTATCCCTCTTGACCCTGTGCACCTCTCCTCTGGCATCCCATGCTCTGGATTAATTCTTTTGTGCCTTTAGCACGAGGGGTGGGATCTTGTCTTCACCTGTGTCTGGGAGGATGGAAATCGTGATTGCATCTGGCACTTCGGGCTCCCAGAATGACACTGTGATTTAGATGTGATTTAGTGGCTGTGATTTAGATGTGTACTAATAGAGGAATTTAGTCTCCCAACATATCTGAACACTCCAGAACTCTTTGGGCAGTCTCTAATGAAGCCTTCCCAGCCAAGGAAATCATGTGCAAAGTAGGAAAGGTGCTAGGGAGAGGATGAAGGGGCTCATCTCCTAGACATAGTAGGTTTGTTCAGTCTTAGCTGTTATATTTGCACAGAGAAAAATATAAATGAAGGCTGTGCTGGTCTGTATCTGGCAAATTTCACTCTGGAGTTCCTGACAGGTGATCCCAGGGTCCAGCTGCATTCTCTCAGTGCTTATTTTTGACATTGTAATCCAAATTGACATTCAGTGCTTGAATATACAATAAGTTCATTACAGCAAAACCCTCCAGCTCAGGGATTTCCTGTTAGTAAGTGTTGGAAAAATCAGGATTCCTAGTGGTATCGGGCTGAAAATGTTTACAGATAAAATTCAAGTTAGCAAGTTATGCCAAAATATTTTTGGAGCCAAAGTGAAACTGTATTTTTAGCCTGCGCCAGTGGTGTCTTATCCTTCCTTATCTTATCCTGCCTGGGATTGGAGGCGGAGGTGCCAGCCATGCGTAACTCCTGAATAGGGTTTTGGTGCTGCTCTCAAGGGGAGCTCATTAAATTGCAACAGATGAATCCACAGTCCTATGGCTAAGCATATTTCTTGAGCGTGTTTTTGTAACTTAAAATGTTTCCTCTTGTCCCTCTTTCTAATGAGCATGAGAAAAATCTGCCAGCATCTTACCTGATCACTATGTAATCACCCTGATAAATGCCACAAACAGATAAGACTTCAAATATCCCAATTACCTCCAGAAGTGGAACATCTCTTCCATTCTTTCCATGTCTACATGAGCGTTGCAACACAGTGGGGTTACTACTTGAGCTCTTGACCTGCTGGTTAATAAGCTGTTATGATGAGGTGTGAATTTGGCCTGTGACTGGTCCATGCCCATCTGGCACATGGACAGCAGCTCTTCTGCTTCCACCTTATCCCCTTGATAGAGCTGATACCTTATAAAAACAGATGCAGCTCTTTTCATGCAGTGGATCTCAGCTGGAATTTTAAGCTGGTTTCCTAATAAGACGAAGGTAAAACATTCATTGCTATGTCCCAGACAGGAAATATGAAGTGGCTTTGTGTGGGGTTGAGGGGTGGGAGAGGAGCCGAGAGGTTCTCCAGCACAGGTGATGCCAGAGTCAGAGGTACTGCTATAAAAAAAAGAGATGCATCTCCTGCAAAGCATTAACAAGATCCAAAGAGAACAGGAAAGGTCTCATTTCTACTCATCCACCACCAAGTGATGAGAAGAAATGCATGACCACACAGAAATTGTGCAGCTGGGGAATTTTAGAAAAAAAAAATCAGAACTATAGGAGTAGGGAATATTAGAAAAGATGATCCAAGGAGGCTGTAATCCCTGCTACTGGAGAGTGTGAGGACAAAGACATGGAATCATAGAATGGTTTGGTTTGGAAGGGACCTTAAAGCTTATCTCATTCTACCCCTGTGCCATAGGCAGGGACACCTTCCACCAAACCAGGTTGTTTCAAGCCCTGTCCAATCTGGCCTTGAACACTTCCAGAGATGGAGCAGCCACTGCTTCTCTGTTCAACCTTTGCCAGGGCCAGGGCATAATTTATTATGATAGAATCAGAGTAAACAAGACTGGAAGGACCAGCTTTGAAGATTGATCTGAGGTTGCCCAGGCTTTTTGTCAAGAGAGTTTCAAGTATCTCCAAAGGTCGAGGTTCTGTAACCCAGACCCCTGTTTTACTGTTTGACCACCTTCATGGGGAAAAGGTTTCCTAATTGGATTTTCTTCTCTTCTAACTTGGGTTGTTAATTCTTTTCCTATCACTGAGTATCTCCCATGAGAGCTTGTCCCTCTCTCATCTCTACACCATCCCAGAGTTGCAGACAGTAATAAAGTCCGTCCTTGTCTGAGCCTCTCCCTGTGTGCCCTGAGCTCCAGTTCCAACCAACTTGGTGGCTTTGCTGTATTCTCTCACCATTTACCTGGTACTCAGGAGCCCAAACTGGTCCCAGTACCCTGTTTAACAAGTGTCAAATGGAGAGAAGGAATCACTTCCTTGGTCCTGCTGGCTCCACTCTTGCCACCACTACCCACAACATGGTTTGTCTTCATTGTTCCAGGCTCTTTCCCCAAAAGCTGTTCTCCAGCCCAGCAGACTCCAAGCTGTAGACACCCTGAGAGATGTCCCATCCTGTTTCAGCAACTGAGGGTAGTCTACTCAGGCTCCTGAACTCCTTTCCAGCTCCATGTTTTTGCTCATCCAAGTTACATGTATCTTAATTCCCAAAGAATTAAATAAAAAAAACTTGGGGAAAAGTTCCTGTTCTTTCTTCCCTCTGTGGTTTTTAAATTTTAAGCATCTTAAACCCAAGTAATTTGCTTGTGACTGGAAGTGTAGCATCCTGTATGGCTCCTGTGAGAAGAACACATGATAAAAGTAGGATTATCACTTGCAGGAGCAGCACAAGAACAAACCTGGTAACATACCCTTCTTCAGCATGGGACCTGCATGGAGGATCAGCCATGAGCTCTTTCCATGTCTTCTCAGACATGGAAACAATTCCTTGCTGCATGCTCCTGCCTGTTGGTCTTGGTAGCTTTTTGTTGTGACAAATGACACAATTTCTTTTCCTACACACTCATGTTTTTGTGGCAGGAGTGTTTAAAAGCAGCAGCTGAGCTGAGCCTCATTCCTCCAGGGGCTGCCTAGTCAACTAGAAGGGGATGAGACTCTTCCTGGTGGCCACATCTAAACTTTCCCTAGGATTTGGAGAGCAGAGGCTGCTGTGGGGGTTGGCAAGGAATTAATCTATAGGTGAGAAAGTCCTGCAAAGTTTGATCTTTGAAATTGCCCTAAAAGAAGGGATAGAAACCTGCTCAACCTGAAGTCATAGACCTTGCCATCTATGCCATCTATTCTGGTGATTCAGAATAGATCTAGGTCTTAAAATTTCACATTTCTAGGACTAATATATTCCCAAATTGCTCCTTCTCCCTGCTTCTGTGTCCTTCCTTCTTCTCTTCTCCAGCTAAATGAGAGAAAGAGACTGCCACTACCAGGAAGGGAGCACAGGATTGCTGGTCCCCATGGCTTGGTATGATGTCCAGTTGCTGTTACAACTATCGCTTTTGCTGGAGCAGGGATGGATCAGAACCCTCTGTCCTCATCCGAGGTGGTCCTGGGTGGTACTCACTGCCCAAGGAGCTGCTGCTCATCTCTGAGGAGAGGTTGAGCTGAACTGGGGGATTTGGTGTGCCAAAGGATGGCAATGATCTGAGTGCTGAGTTCCTCCCTCTCCTGCAGATCTCAGACTAGGTAGAAATCCAGCTGTTGAGGTTAGCTCCAACCTTCCAGGGTTTCTGGTTCTGGGGAGCTGGAGCATCCCTCCCACACAATCAGCACACTGCTTTCACTGGCTGTCTTCCCTTTTGCTGTAGAGGTGAAAACATAAGGGTAAGTGTCCCCCCCACAATGCTCCTTGGCAAAATACTTGGAGACCTTTGCAGGGAAGAACAGGATCAGCTAAGCTTTCTCATTGTGTCCACCATATGCTAACACCTCCATGTCTCTGAGGACCACTTTCCAGGCAGCTTTGGGAATCCAGGACCTACTTTTCATCTGAGGGTGCATTTTGTGCACTGATCCTGGAGAAGTCAGTGCCAAGGATGCTGGCTGATGACACATTACTCAGGTGACAGGCTGTGAAGAGAGGGGTGGGTTATAAACAGGAATTTGGACCAGTTCCATCATATTTCCAGTGAGTCTCAGTTTATAAATAGTTCATGTCAACCACGTGCTTCTTTCTTTGACACTTTTTTGAGGCCGAAGATGCTTTGGGGTTAATAGTTTGAAACTCTTCTTTCCTGGCTGCCTCCATCTCCTTGCCTACCAGGAAAAGTCCTGCACAAGAGTCAAAAAGGTGCCTGTCTGGATTAATGAGGAGCCAGCACTATGCTTTTCCCAGGGCATGGCCTGGTTGGTACCAAGGAGTCTATAAATCATTGTGGTTCCTGGGTGCTGAGCAGCTCTCAGGGCTGGTTGCCAAATGAGGGAGGGCATGGGGCTTGTTTCCCACTCTCAGCATGGAAGCAAGCTGGGAAGACAGATAGAAGTGGTGCTTGCGAAGGATAGTATAACATCTGGAAATTATTTGCTGTAAAGTCACCAAAGTCATGCAGAGTGATCTTCTGTCCTTTTGAGCTTCTCTCCCGAGCAGATGGGAATTGCAACACCCACCTGGCAGGGTAATGGCTGTGTGGACAGAGTCTAGGGCTTGGGGGTGGGGATTCGCTCCAAGAGTTCTCTTCTAACAGTGTTTGGGATGTTGAGCAACAGATCCACCTTTTGCCATGAGCTGTGTGAAATGAGTATCCCAGCAGCTATCTCCTGAGGTGGGATATGAAGGCTGAAGGGAAAGAGCAGAGGTATTTGCAGCACAGTTTAACTGACTGTTTTGAGCTCCAGTTAGATTCAAGGAGGAGAAGTGAGCATAGGGTCCCATTCTTGGGGTGCAGGCATCCCTTGGAATAGAGAAGTCTTGCTGTAAAAGTATTATTTTTCCCTATCAGCAATAGAAACAACTTGTGAGGAGCAGCACATGTGGAGCCATTCCTACAGAGCTGCATCCTTAGCCAGACCAGGTTGCATTTTTCCTAGAAGATTGGTTTTCCTTCTTTCTTCAGGATCACACTGCTACCTCACAACTCAGATGGCTCCCTAAACTAGCCTCCCAATCCTGAGGCAGGAAATGTCCGAGGAGAGCACAGGAGACAAGGTCTGATAGTTTTCAAGTTTTTTCATCAGTGATGTTTTTGTTTTCTTACTCTGAAGGGCAAGAGAGCTAGAAACACTTGGAAATGCTTAGAATCGTAGAACTGTAGAAGGATTTGAGTTGGAAGGGACCTTAAAGCTAATCCAGTTCCAACCTCCTGCATCTTCCATTAGATCTGGTTGCTTCAAGCCCCATCCAACCTGGCCTGCAACACTTCCAGGGATGGGGCAGCCACAGCTTCTCTGGGCAACCAGTGCCAGTGTCTTCACAGTTATTGGGTTGTGCACATCAAACCTTCCTGCAAGTGCTGAAGTCCAGGTGAGAAAACTGGAAGACTTTTGGAAAGCCAGAGACTGAAGCATCCTGCACAAATTACAGGAGACGAGGTACTTTTGTTGGGTTGTGGGTTCTAATTGTTACGTTAATTGCACAATGGTTGTGCGTTATTCCTTACTACCAACCAAGTCCTCCCAGAAACTGGTCTGTTTGCTGCTAGTGGTGATGGGGAAAGAGAGAGGCCACACTGCTTTCTTCAAATCACAGGGAAGCAGGATCAGCTTCAGATTTTTTTGAAGCCAAACATGTCTGAAGGGTTTAGATCAGGGATTTAAAGTCTGCAGCATGGCCCTCAACAGTGAAACATGGGAGATTTGCAATGACTTGCTGGGAATTTCCAGAAGTTTGTACAGGCACCTCCTGGTGCTTGAGTCCCTCTGAGGTCAGAACCTCAAGAAGAGGGGACTTCCTGAACAGCGAGGTCTGAGCTGAGCCACAGCCACTCAACTAACCTAGGAGACACTGTCCTCTCGTTCCTCTGCTTCTCTCCACACAGACATGTCTGAAGGAATGCTCCTGGATGGGGCTCTGAGCAACCTGATTTAGTGGAAGGTGTCCTTGCCCATGTGTCTTGGTTTGAAAGACAGGTGTCTGCCAAGGAAGGTGGGAACCTCCCTTGGAATGGAAAATGTACCCCCCTTCCCTCCAAATTATAACTTTGAAATTACGGGGCTTTCAAGCAAAGATATGGGGAAAGGAATAATAGTTCTTTACTAATATGTATATATATCACAAAAACAAACAACAACAACAGCAGCAACAACAAACAAAACCGGAAACCCAATAACAGCTTTTTCTTAATCGTCAAGCTCTTTCCCCTTCGGTGTAGTTACAGCCACAGCCGGCAGGGGCGCTGTTGGCTCCCGGCCAGGCAGGGCAGGTGCGATGATTCCCCCGCGGGTGCAGGGGGCGCTGTGGTGCGAGCTCAGCCGCCTCTCTCCACACAGTTAATGGCACCTCAGCCGGTGGGAGAGAGAGACAAGGAGCTCCCTTTGCAAACTCACAGAGTGAAGCTGGTCTCAGTGCGACTCAGGAAGTTGACTGGACTGCAGCAGAAAACCTCAGAGCAGCAGTCTGGAACAGCAGAGGTGGGCACACCTGGGGTGGAAAACAAAGTGCAGAAAGACTCCAGAGTGGTGCCAGAAACAATGGGATATCTGGGTGGACGTGGGGTGTTGGGTTAAAGTGTAGCAAAATCCCTGAAACATCAGCAGAAAACAGCGGGGCTGGGCAGTGGCAGATGGGCTGCCACAGGCAGGTGTCACAAGCAGCTGGGAGACTCTCCCTCCAGTGGGGGTCGGGGTCGCGTGTTTTCCCCTGAAGCACCTGAGTAGGTGGTGAGGGTCCTTCCCAGTGAGGTCGGATATTGAAAAGATCCTAGTTCAATGGCCACTCTTACAAGCAAAGGCTCACCCATGGTAGGAGAAGCAGTTAGGCGTTGACCTCTGTGGTGGCAGCAAATTTTCCCCTGCAGTGGCACCAGCCCGGCTGGCTGTTTCCCCTCTGGTCCCAAGAGCGAGACAGAGCAAGGAGCTGAGCCCAGCCCCTCACTCTCCAAACGAGCCAAAATCTCGTGATATCTCTGCACTTTCCAAGAGAAAGCCCCCCAGCTAAGAGAGTGCAGCCAGCTGCACCCTTTCCTCCATCTTGGCCACTTCTTTTGTCTCTCTTAAGTATCCTCATTACCATCTCTTAGGCAACAAATGGGAGAAAATTCCCTGAGAGAAAGGGAAAAAAAAAGGAAAAATCCTAACTTCCAATACCATGGCAGTGTTGTTGGAATAAGAAGAGCTCTGAGGTCCCTTCCACCAAATCATTCTGTGATTCTAGGATGTCTTTCTTCAAATGGAAAAGTTTTATCCAGTTTTGTTTTTTGGAGACTTTGGCATAGATGAACAGAGTAAAAGTAACCTCTGCCCCAAAAAGCTTGAAGTCTTAATGTGAAAGAAGATGAGGATGTAAAAAACGAGGTTCACTCTCCTCATAAAATTTAAAAGTTTAATAAAGAACAATAGGAGACAAAGATAATAAAGCAAAGATATATGGCTGGGTGCTTTGCATTCCACCAAGAACACACCTGCTATTTCGGAGATGCCCTTTAAATATCTTTCTTATTGCATCAGCCTATTGTATATTCGTAAACAATTATACATATTTAAACTTTTCCCCAAACTAGTTTACATGTTCCAAGAACTGTTTAGCGTGTCTCCTCCTTGGGTCAGCTTTTTTAGAGCATGCTATTTCTTGGCTGTGGTTTTAGTCCATTCTCGTTATCACCTCCAGTTTGGGCTTTGGTCCATATTTTCTACAGATGGTGGGTGCTGATAAATACAAGGGGTTTCCATCATATGTTCATTGGATGTTATCCCAACAAGTAGGCAGTTTAAGACAAGTATACTGTATCAGCTATTTCACTACTATGTCTAAGTTTAGTTAAGAACAGAAATAAAAAACCCTATATCTTTATAGCAAAGTTACTTTAACATTATACATATAGCATCCATTTTAATATTTGTGAAAAGCCAATATTATATGTATTTATAACAAGGACAACTGAGGAAATGATGAATCAGTAAATTAGAGAAAGATGTTCTCTGTATTCAGTTCCTTTATGAAATCCTTCTCAAGTATCTCAATGAATGAGAGTTTTTGCCCTGGCTCCTGTTTGGAGGCTGCCCTTGAATTGAGGCACTGAAGCAGCCCTGGGATTGTTCTCCTATTTTATATTTAAATATCAGAAATTGTCATGTCTCCTGGAATATCAATCTGTCAGGCTGCAGAGAACATTAGACCATTAAGATTGAGAGGAATAGTGGATTTGTTTTTACAAACAAGCTGTGGGTCTGCTGGTAGATAAAACTAGCACTGAGAGATAAAAGAAACAATGGGAAAGATTCCACTGATTGATGAATGGAAAAAGATATTTGCTTTTACAAATAAGCTTTAGGTTTGCTGATAAATGAAATTAGACATTGAAAGATGAAGAAACAATGGGGAAAACCCCTCAATTCCATAAGAATTAAAAATTAAAAGGGAGGGTTATACATTAGAGGGAAATCTTCGGTATCGGGCGTATCGGGAAGTCTGTACCTCTCAAGTACCTCAGCCAATGGGGAAAGAGAGAAGGGAAATGCGGCCGGGAAATCAGGATAAAAGAGGAGGCTGCGTCCTCCAAAAATTTGAGAGACCCCAGAGGAATGCCCCATGGCCTCTCCCTTTATTTGAATAAAGTAAAAAGACTCCTCTGTCTCCTTTTTGGACATAAACCTCTGATGTTTGCGGATTAATTTTCCTAACAAGATCATGCTTGGAGCACCTGCAGCCGTTGCTCTTTATTGTTACAGCTGTGCATGTGCAAGCAGGAAGAATTTAGGACTTAAAGAGGGTAACATTACTGAACCCAGGAACACTGGAGCAACCTAACTGAACAGTAGATTTAGCTACAGAGCACCTGGTTTGTCTTTTCCTGCCTTCAGAGCTCTGGGCTGGGAGGTGTGGGGTGATCTACCGCACCTTGCTATGGAGATCACAATTTGCTGTCTCTAAATTAAAACAGGGAGAGCTGCAGCTTTTTGTGTCAGAATAAGGCTGAGCTGAACTTGCAGAATAAAGGTATTGTTGAGCAACCTGATCTGAGAGAACTGTGATCTCGCTGTAATATATGTTTGGTATAATTCATGCTTTTTCGGGATATATATATATATATATGTGATAAACTGGGTATGCAGGAGATTCTTAGAAATTATAGAAATATAAAACCGAAGCCGGGAAGGATTGCTTAACCAGGTTGCAGGAAGCAGACAGAAAGCTGAAAGGGGGCACCATATTAGCATTCCAACAGGCTTCGCCGGCACGAGATAATGGCTCCTTGGCTGCAATCGGGAAACACCCAAGCCATTAAGTGGTTGGGAGATAGGTGTCCCAAAGCAGAATTTAATCACTTTCCAAAAGCAGGCTTTGCTCAGCACCACCGCCAAGGAACGGATGAATTCATACGATGGTGAAACTGCAGACAGATCCACTTCATTTACAAGTGAAAGAGCGGGGCCACTACAGTAATCGTCCATCTTTCAGGGGACACCTGGACGATAATCTGAGTCATGAATGACCACCACTGGTGATCATCGGTTACCAGAAACAGTTTTTGTCCCGCCCAGCACAGAAAAGGAGACCGTATGAATATGCACACCAGTGTAAAGGAACAAAAGAGACTTTGCTCCAGGCAGAATAAAAAGTATAAAAACCCACCGCACCGGGACACTGGTGTGAACAGAGCGGGAATCTGATGCTGTCAGGTCGCTGTTTCACCCAGAGCCGGATGCCCGGGACCGCTCTGTTCCTTGATTTGTGGCTGTTTACGACCGAGTTGTGGTCGTGGAGTTTCGGACTCTAGATTTTTGTTAGCAATCGCAAAATAAATTTTTGTTATTAATTATGAAATTGGCTTTGCCAAATCTTTATCTATAACATCACTGTGAGCACTCCAGAGGTCCCTCCAACCTCAATTATTGTGTGATTCTGATTCTCACCACAATGATATCATATCACAAGTCACAAGTAACTAGTTCTGGTACAAACATCCCAGACAGTTATGGTAAGTGGTGCAAAGTCCACCTGGCAGTAACTAGTGGTATTCCCCTGTCATCAATGCTGGCATTAGTGAATGTCTTCACTTATCACCTGGATGAAGTTTGCTCCCAGAAAGCTTGTGGGTGGCAGTAGACTTAGGTAGGGAAGTGGCCAATGGACTAGAGATCAAGGCCGCTACTCATAAGAGGGCCCTGAGCAGGCTTGACAAATAGGCTGACAGGAGCTTGACCAAGTTCAACCAGGGCACATGTGAGTTCTTATGTCTTGGATTGAACACTCCCATGCAGGATGGGCATCTAAACCTTAGATCACAGCTCTGCAGGCAGGGAAGGACAAGGCTCTGCCCCCATCATCTTGTGTGAATGACTGAGCATTGCAAACTCTTTCTCACACAGAAAGGGTTGCAGTTCATCAGGTGGAAGTTTGAAGGCTTTCCTGAATAAAATACAAAGGAATGTCCCATGAGGAACTACTGTACAGCCAAGGAGAACGGACCTTTCCCCAGCTGTTCAACACATCTTGTAGCTTTTCCAAGAACTGCTTCTTCCAACCCCTGTCTTTTCACACACAAGTCCCACAAAATTATGCACTTAGCAAGTGGAGGAGGAAGCTCTTCACCCAACATGTCTTTGCCTTTCATTATTCCTCTTAAATGGTGAATCACAGAATTACTGAGGTTTTAAGCCCTTTTAAGCCCTCTAAGATCATCAAGTCCAACTAATCCCCAACAAACTACCAAAGCCACTGTTAACCTATGTCCCCAGGTGCTAAATCCAGGGATGGGGACTCTACCACTGCCCTGGGCAGCCCTTTCCAGGGCTGGACAACCTTTTCAGGGAAGGAATTTTCCCAATATCCAACCTAAACCTCTCCTGGCACAACTGGAGGCTCTTTTCTTTTGTTCTATCCCTTGTTCCTTGGGAGAAGAGCCTGACCTCCACCTGGCTACACCCTTCTGTCAGGGAGTTGTGGAGAGTGAGCCTCCTTTTCTTCAGTTTGAGCCCCACAAGCTCCCTCAGCCACTCCTGGTGCTGCAGCCTCTTTCCCAGCTCTGTTTCCTTCCCTGGACATGCTCCAGCCATTCAGTGTCCTTCTTGTTGGGAGGGGCCCAGAACTGCCCCCCCAGGACTGGAAGTACCTCAGCAGTGCCTGGAACAGATCACTGCCCTGGTCCTGCTGCCACACCATTGCTGGTACAGGCCAGGTGCCCTCGGCCTTCTTGCCCACTTGGGCACACCTAGGTTCATTTCCAGCCAGCTCTTAATCTAAATGAAGGAAGAAGACAAAGCTTGGTGGACATTTGCAAGCCCTCGGCCTGTATTTGTGCTCTCCCACAAAGCTCCTCTGTTAAGTCTCCTGACACAGAGGAGTCTCCAGGAGTCCTCCTCAGGGGCACCATCAGAGAGGTGTCAAACCATGGAAATATTCCAGGGATGTGGGTGCTCACACTCAATCAGCTGAAGTGGGGCAGGGTGTGCTATGTCCATAAACAGAAGCATTTGGGTTGCTCCTAACCTTTGGTGGAGACCCGGAAGTTTTTCTCCAGCCTTCATTGCCCTGCTGAGATGAGGGGTCATCTGAAGAAGCTGTGTTGCTGAAATGCCCAGATTCTCTTCCCAGGCCAGTCAAAATAAAGAGCTTGGATTCTTTTCTGCATTGGCTCCTGGTGCTGACACCTCTCTGGGGATGGTGCTGGCAGGGCCAATGTGCAAATGTCCTCTGATGACAGGCCCAGTAAACACCTTCTTGGGCTGAAGAAGTGAAAAATTATAGTAATTTCCTGCCCACATCAACCAACAGATATGTTCCCCCATGAAGTTTTATGAGGCTGCAGAGCCTGGAAATGTATTAAAGGCAGAAAGGACTAATCAGTGGAGAGGGAAAAACTGATTGAGAGGAAATTAATGGTGTGGAACTCTGTGAAAATTTAGAAACTCCTCTGAAAACCCAGGGCGTGATTGTGACCTGACCCAGAGAGGTGGTAAAACTTCACTTGATCCAAGGTCACAGATTTACAGAGCCCCTTGCAGAGACTTTGACACATTAAAAATGGGCAGGAACTGATGCAAAGTGTGGACACAAAGCAGACGGACGTCTAAGCACTAGTGTTTCCCTGCCCTAATGATAGAATGAGTCTATCATAATTATAATGAGTTTTGTGGGGTCTCATGATGTCTTCAAGAACATCCCAGTCACCAGTGTTCCACAGAGGCTGCCTATGCCCTGCTCATTGGTGAGTCCTTCAGGGAAGGGCATAGAAAGGAATATCTCACCCTGTTTCAGGGCACGTGCACTTACAGGCATGTATTTTCAGATGTCCTGGCTCCAACCCAGAGGTTGAGGCACATGCGGAGACATGTCTAAACCCTGGCTCCTTCTTACACCTTCCATGCTGAGCAGATAAACCTGGTAGTTTTCCAGGGGCTGGATCTCTTTCCAGCTGTTCAAGGCCCCAGGTCCCAGCTCTTCTAGTCTCAGCGACCTTCCAGAACCCTGTTTTTGTGCTGCAGTACTAGGAACAGGCAGTCTTGGTTTGGTGTGGACTTGAGGCACCAACTGCTTGCCATGGGCTAGACAGGATGGGGTGAAGCAGTGTCCTCTGTATAAGAGCCCCAGGAGAAACAATCACTCTGGGGGTGGCTCTGCTGCTCTTCCACTGTGAGGGATTTTATTGATACTGAGGAGTCCAAGCAGAGGTGCAAGGGAGAACATAAATGGAAAAAAATAGTCAAAATGGAATTAAAAAAGAGAAATACTCTATTTTTTGTATAGGTTGTGGTCAACCTATTGCCTGCAACTTGCCAAAATGCTGAAAAATATGGCAATTACACTGAGTGTGATCACACAACTTTTGCGAAACATTGAGTGGCTGACTGTTAGAAAAAAACACCTTTCTTCTTTAATGTGTCATTTGAAAATTGTAGAAAGAAAAAGAATGCTTTTTGAAGGATCTAGTTTCAGCTATGGGGAGACTATAGACATGATCTAGTTGAAGGTGTCTCTGTTCATTGCAAGGGGGTTGGACTAGGTGACCTTTAAACCTTCCAACCCAAATCTTTGATTCTTGGATTTTCCACTGAGGGCAACCTTGGCTTTTTGCAATTCCACTGGAAGTTTTCTATAAGAACTCGTTGCTGACCTTGTTGTTAACCTTATTGTGTTTTTTTCCTGAGTAACATCCCTATATCACAACTACCTTTTCCCTCAAGGATCTTCAACTGCTTTTAAGACAAAGGTTTATTATCTCTGCTTTAGAGATGGAGAAAACAAGACGTATAAATGGGATTGGCCTGGTGTGATGGGGTTTTTTACATCTGGACTAATTGCTCCCTTTATTGTTTCTTGAGAGAAACAGACACTCCTACTCATTACTTCCTAATATGATAAAATAGGTCAGGTGACCAGCTTCAACATATTTATGCATTGTTTGTGATGAGCACCTACAAGGAGAGGATGGGGTGAGTAGAGATAGCCTCTCTAGGATCATTTTCTCTTTAACTACCCATGCAAGATACTTATATCTAAACAGTCACAGGCTCTTTCCTGTCCTAGTATATGATGATGGATAGATAACCTTTCTCCATAAAAATATACATAATTAAGGGTAAATTTTTCATTGCATCTCCAGCTTGTGTTGAACAATTTATTTTCCTCTTTTTTTTCACCATGGAATATTGTTGTGGGTGAAGAGATCTGATCTATGTCTAAGATAATATTCTTGGATGGGTTTTTTGAGTAATGACACTGTTACTGTACAACCTCCAGCAAGAACAATTTGCAAAGCATTGTGAACTTTTGAAAATGACCTGACAACAGCTCTCCAACCAGAGTGGTTTTATAGGAGTCTGTTCCAGTTCCACAGGGCTTGGAAAGAAGGAGGAAAAAAAAAAAGGCATCAGAGGTCTGTGCAAGCTGCCCTTCAAGTTTGTGGTGTAGGTAAAGGGGCCTAGTGTCTGCTGTGCAACACCCACGGTAGATGCATCACTCTCTTTGGGGCACGAAAAGCTCCAAGTGCTCAGTGTTTTTTGAAATAATCTAAACCTAGAGTCACAAGGTCACCTTTATGATTTTCTCAGAAGGTTTATCTTCACCCATGACCATCCACTACATGTGAACAGAGAGCCAGCAGACTTGTGCCCAGAAGCTGCACAGACCTTACGGATAAGAAGAAAAACACATGAATATAGATGCTGTTGCCTCCCTTGTGGGCACACAGTTCCTCTGGGCCACCAAGACTTTGCTTTGGTCCATTTTCTCCCAGCTTGCTTGCGATAAAATACAGGTCCAATCACCATGAATTTAGGTGAGACCTGAATGCAAGCTGCTGCTGTAACAACTGAGGTTTTCATGATGTAGCACGGGCTGGTCTGGTGTATCCAGAAGTTATGGTGTGATTCTTACTTCCTAGGATTTTTAGAAATTAATTTCTTCCTCCATGTGGGGTTTGGGTCCCCTGAGGGGCTGAATGGAGAAGGTGAATGCTCAGAACCAGGCTTCAATTGGCTGAAAACCAATTGTCTGCCAAGATTTACTCCACAAGCCCATGGCAGAAAGGGTTAATGTGGGACTCCTGTGCCATCATGCCAAGAGTGACAGCAACAAGAGAAATTGGCTGTGGAGTCAGGGTCAGATGGGGTGAGACCCTATTGTTAAGGTGCTTTGATGGTTATCAAAGGATTTAAAGAGAGGTTTTGCTGTATGGGTGAGATGAGGAGACTGCAAGGGAGAGGAAGAGCAGGTTCATGGTCAGCTGGTGTAGAGAAACCTTCAAAGGTGTGATGGGACCCAGAGTGGCAGGAGCACTGATACCAGCATCCTGCAAATACTAGTGGAGTGAGGATGGATGGATTTTCTGTCTGTAACAAAGTAATGATGGAAAGCATCAGCTGGGGAGCCATGCTGGCATTCTACCAACACCATCTGCTGTGTGCCACAGCTCTGGGGCCCAGGGGAAGTCAGCCTCTTTCCTCTGATGCCAGTGGATGCTGTGGGTCTGTTAATGTGCAATTAGGAGGATCTGGTCACCCTTCTCACTTCATCTGTCCTAAGTGGCCTCTCTCTTGAGTGTGACAAGGAGTGGGGACTCAGCCAGACTCTGTGGCCGAAATGCCAGGCACTGCTGACACACAGCAAAGCTGTACAACCATAATGAGGGGAGAAGGCTGCCTTATTAAGTGCAGTGGATTACAGATGAGAAACCAAAGACAGGGACAAAGCAAGCCATCTGGGCTGGCAGATTAGATGACTGGAAATCTCCCCAGATTGCCTGAATCTTCTTAACCATGTTTTAACCATAGGAGCCCCATGCTGGCATCCACCTCCCAGGAACCTCTGTCCATGAGATCCCTCCATCCAGTGAGACTAAAAATTGGGCCTACAAGAGAGACATCAAGTTTACCTGGACTCCCAAAGATGTGTGACCAACACCCCCTTTCTCCCTGCTGAACAAAATTATGCGCAGCTGAGATGTCCTGACTGCATTCCCTTGAGATGAGCCCTTCTGCCTTTGTGGTACCAGGCTCCTCTGCAAGCAGTAAAGTTGACTTGAACCATTATTAAAATAATAACAGAGACCCCAGAGGATCTTTAACCAGGAGATCTTTAACAACTACTACGTCTAAGACTTGCTACTTGATTTGAACCAGGGTTTCTCCTGCTATCTACGTGCTGTAGCAGACCTTAAGTCCGTTCCCAAAGGGCTATGAGTGCCGTATGACTTAATTGTCCTTGATATTTTTCTAGTCATGTCAAGGGTTTCCTTTGAAATGTTCTATAGCTGAGAAAGAGTTTATTATTTGCTGTCGGGGGGCAAATAACACCAAGGCATCTCTGAAGACATTTATAATGTATCTGTAATGTGAAGGTTAAAATAAATCAGTAAAAAAAGCCATTCTCTTGGGGGCAATATACTGTAAAATAGTACATCAGAGGGCCTGGATATTATTGCACTTGCAATGAATCTTCTTGGTTATAGCACAGCTTGTTTTCTCCTGCCACATTATCTTTCTCTTTTCAGCAGCCACTAGATGTCAGGGGAAATTCTTTTGGCATTGTTTTTGAAAAAATTCCTGTCTAAGTTGGAAGCTGTTGAATTTCTTCAATCACTTGAGGTCCAAAAAAAATGCCTGATATGGTTGGAAATGCCTTGGTATCTCATCTGTCCCCCAGCTTCTCCCTTTGGTTTGCAACCATGGATCACTTCATGCAGCTGAAGAGGCTTGGCTCTGGCAAAATGATAACCACAGCACTGACCATCTTTCATCCACTGCATGCAAGTCATGGATATTTTATTATTATTACTCCTGAATTTTGCCTAGTTTTAAACACTGGCTTTTGGAGCATTTGTAACCCTTCTGTTATCAGATCATCATGTTGCAAGTATTCTGTGACTTGATTTTTATGACCAGAGTGAGTAGTTTTTGTTTGTAAGATGAGTGGTGGGGACAAATTTTGTATAACAAAGGTATGCTTGCAAGGAGCCACAACACCAAATGGACTTTGGGAGCCAGTGCTTGGGGAAGGTGATGGGAGAAGACACTCTGTGGGTGGTTCTTGCATGCAAGGAGGCCACCTTGGTGCAGATGTTCCCCTCCTATCATGTGCACCATCAGCATGAACCTCCTCCCCAGGAAGGGTCAGGCACTTTCACAGAAAGAATTCAACAGGAAGATGCCAGAGACCCACATATCACTCCCTGTCTCCAAGAGTCATTGCAACACACATTTTTTCACACAGGGGAAAGGGGGACCAAATGCAAACCGTGAGTCCCACAAAACGGAAACACTATTGAAATGTTTTCTTTTAAGTTCTCCTCCTCAGCTGTGCACTTCCTGATTCTTGAGCAAGAGCTGACTGCTATGAACAGCTCTGGCCCTCAAAGCAACGACCTGCTAGAGAGGGCCAGTTCTCTTGTGAAGGGTTGTGTCTGGAAAGAGAATGCTTAAAAGTAAAAGGTTAATACAGTAGGACAGAGAGAGGGTCTCTGGCATTTGAAGATGATAGAAATGCTCCTGCCTTTCATGTCCCCTGGCAGCCCTCCCTGCCCTTTGAATGCTTTTGCTTTTTAGCCCAGCCTGCTGCAAGTTCAAAGTGGCTTTTTCCCCTGTATTGGAGAACAAGTGGTTGGAGAAATTTGGAAAATGGTTTCTGCCTGGTTTATGGTGTATTTTGATTCATAAGTTTCCTCCTGATGTGCATGGCTTTTCCATGGGAGGCTGAGAATCATAGGATCATGGAATCATTTAGGTTGGAAAAGCCCTCTAAGATCACTGAGTCCAGCCATTAACTCAGCATTGCCAAGCCCACCACTTAAACCATGTCCCAAAGTGCCACATCTATGTAGCTGTTAAAACCCCTTCAGGGATGGTGACTCCACCCCTGCCCTGGACAGCCTATGCCAGGGCTGAACAACCCTTTGAGAGAAGAAGTTTTTCCTAATTTTCAATCTAAACCGTTCCTGGTGCAACATGTATCTTCTTCAGAGGATATATATTTGAATTGATGCAATATGTAATATTTTTGCTGTGATGGAGAGAGGCTGCAACCATAGACATGGTGCTTGGAACCAGAGATGCTTTCTAAACATAAATTATAGCTGTGACCTATGTTTCTTTTGTGCATGGTGTTTGTTGCAGGCACGCATCCTGATGCACCTTGCCCCAGCTCCGGCAAGGCTCACCTGTATCCTTCATCTAGCTGAAGAGGTTTCAATGTATTCCAAAACTGTGAAATGCTGAAAATTTGGCAGCAAATGAAACAAAACAATTTTTGCTCTTTTCTCTCTTCTTTTTTACTGATCTTACTGGAATATCCTCAGCAAGGACAAAATCTCATGTAAGTTTCTTGCAGAAAGACTTTATACTTAACATTACTGAGAACAGGATTTGGTTCCTCACCTCCAGTCTCAGCCTTTTTCACCATAACAAGTGCTTGTAAATCCTGGTGCTTGGAGGTAGGATGTGTGTAGGTGAACAGATTCTCTGTCCGTCAGCACTGGTTTTGAAGACAAGATGGACTGTTACTCTGTTTTCCCTTGTGGTGTGAGTCTGGGTAGTAGACCTACAGAGATGCCTTTTTTATGGAAGTTATATAACAGAGCCTGTGGAATTTCATTAATTTAGGCATCTTTGGGACAGAAGAAAACTCAAGATACCTCTTAGTCTAAATGTCTACACCAAGGACCATGCTGCCAGAAGAACCCACAGCAGAAATAAGTCCTGGCTTTTTCAGGGTTTCACTTCTATCAACTTAGTAAGTTTCCTTTGGAGCCAACCTAAGTTTGCTTTGTTGCAACTGATGCCATGACAGTCATCACATTCCCTCCATGGGCTTCTTTCCTGTAGGCTGAGGAGACATTACTCCACCAGTCTTTCTTCTTAAGCGGTTGTCCTGGTTTAGGGCAAATCTGGGAGAAAACCTCCAGAAGGAGCCCCCCGCAGAAAGCAAAACCCCACGGCCCCTCCCCCCACCTGGTTCGGGAAGAATTTCCTTGGAGAGAGGTGGGAAAAAACCTGTTTATTTCACAGGCAAAACACTCCCCAGCCCAAAAAAACAAACAACACCAGATGACAAAACTCTTTCACCACTCTGAAGAGATGACAAATTCAGAAAGTCTCTCCTGGGAGCGGTCGCTTTGGCGCTGGGAATGGCTGCTGCAGGTCACAAAGTGCAGGCTCTNTTAATTCAAAACTACATTTACTATATTATTAAAATGTTAATACAGCATAACTTTCCTACATAGCATAATACATATAATAAATATCTGCTTAGAGCCATACAATATGTGTTTATCACAGGAAAGAAAAACAGTCCAGGGAAAAATTGGACTGCCTAGCTAAACTAGCTAACAAGCAAAGCAAAGCAAGAGCAAAAAGTAGGAGCAAGCAAAAGCGAAAGCCAGCCAGCCAGCAAGCAAGCCATAGCAGCACTATCCTGTCTACTAGACACAGACCTTGAGGGGAGGGAGCAGGCTGATAACAAAACCAAAACAAAACTTCGCTTTTCAGAGCCAGTCCTGAAGGCACAGAACATAACATCCAGCATAAACAGAACACATGACTGGGGATACAGGCATCATAACGTCACCCTAGGACAGTGGTATTTTCTTCAGTCTCTTATCATTCTTGTTCTCCTGTGACCTTTTCCTCAGCTTGCCCACATCTGACTGCCTTTTTTCACAGTGTTGATGGTGTTTAAAATGTTATGTCTCATAACATGCCTGAAGAAGAGACGACTGAGAGAGGACCTTACCAATTCTTATGAATATCTTAAGGGCTGGTGTCAAGAGGATGGGGTCAGACTCTCTCCAGTGGTGCCCTGAGACACGACGTGCAGCAAAAGGCTCAAACTGAAGTGCAGGATGTTCCATCTGAATATGAGGAAAAAATTCTTCACTGTGTGAGTGACAGGGCATTGGTACAGGCTTCCCAAAGAGGGTGTGGAGTTTGTTCTGAAGATATTCAAAACCATTACGGACATGACCTTCTCCAGGTGAGCCTGATTTATCAGAGGGATTGGACTAGATAATTTCCAGAGGTCCCTTCCAACCCCTACCATTTTTCAGTTCTGTGATTCTGTAATATTTATGGTTGAGTTAAGATGAAAAAAGAGTGGATAAAGATGACCTGAAAAAGGCCTTCTTTTTCTTAGGACTGACCTACTTCATGTCTATCATTGTCCTTTCTGGACTAAAGTGGCAAAATTTAAAGAGACNAAGAGTGGATAAAGATGACCTGAAAAAGGCCTTCTTTTTCTTAGGACTGACCTACTTCATGTCTATCATTGTCCTTTCTGGAATAAAGTGGCAAAATTTAAAGAGACTTTTTTTCTTCTTTTTTTCCCCCTCCCCACTTCTTTTTTTGACCAACCTCAGACAGAAGACAGTGATTGTGTCTGTTAACTGGCTTAGATGGCACAGTTGATTTATTCCCCAAACATGAGATGCCTTCCCAGAGAATCAAAGATTTGTCTCACTGCTTGGACTTTCTGTACTTTTCCTGGAAACCAAATGAAAACCACAGCCCAGCAGAGGTTGTGACAAAAAGAAAAAAAAAGGCAAAAGAACCTGTTGTTCTGCTGCAGAATTCCTTGACTGGTTGGGATTCCTTCAAGAACAAATTTGACCTGATGAATAGGTGTAATTTCAGGGCTATGCATATTCTCAGAGTCTGCAGTTTTCCACATCTACTGCATGATGCAGAGCAGGGAAAATGAAAGTTTCTAATGAGCTCCAAGTCAGCAGCCTGGGTTATATCCTGCAGCTTTCAGCTGATGAGGTATTTGCAAAGGAATGACTCACCTGCAGCAAACACTGTTCAGTTTCCAAAATGCTAATTTATACAATCTTTGCGAAAGAAGCTGGGAAACAGGTGTCTCCTTCATCTGTATTGAAAGACGTTCCACTTTTCCATAATCTTACCTTAAGAACTGTTTCCTCCTAAGAAATTTTCTTTGCATCCTTTACCCCGAGGGTTTTCTTCGTTGTTATTTCCCTCTGGATAGAAGTTGTAGACCACCACCTCCAGCTGCACTCATATCCCTGTCTGCCTTGTAATGTAACGAGGAACACACTCAACAAAGCCCTGTCCTTGCAGGAGAAATTCCTCCATTGAGATGGATATTGAATCTCTCTGAACACACTGTATTCTGGCAGATTCCATGCTACAGCCAGGAATGTGAGCGTTAATGTACAAGTGTCCTCTCACGGCAAATAGAGAAGGTATTGTTTGTCATAATTTTTCAGAAATCCATTTGGTTTTGGGTTGTGATTTGTGTTTGCTTTCTGCTCAAGACACACCTAAAGAAGAGGGACAGTGTCACCTTGAGTTCTTCATGTTGACCCACTCCAAATTAATCTTCGAGGCACTCAGAGGATAGTGGCGTTGGCTTGCCTCAACCTCACACAACTGGGAACTGGAAGTGATAGGCTCAGAGAGGAAAACATGACTTCTGGGGTCCAGAGTTAAAAGTCTTGCAGCAGGGTGGTAAGTGGGAACCTGGCTCTTGGGAACATGAAGCTAACAGTGAGCTCTCATGGTTTGGAATTTCCTTTGCTCCAGGTAGACCTGATGGGAATGAAGTGTTTGTAGCTGCAGAGCAGAAACCAGACTAGGGCAACCCTCCTACCTAAACCATGAGTCACTTAAAAATAGCCCCAGATGGACACACCCCCTTGGGTCCAGGTCAAGCATCCAAAAAGGACCAACAAAAGTACCTCAGAGACTTGCCATGGAATCCATCACCATCTCCCTCACTGTTGCCGCAGGCCCCCAGCCAGGTAATAATTAGCATTAACTCCATGATTCAGAAAGCTGATCAATTGCTTTATTATATCGTCTTATAGTATATTTTATTATACTTACATTACACTATATTACAGTAGCAAGAGCTCTCACTAACTAACAACTACTAACAAGAAAACCCGTGACTCTCTCCTGAGAGCCCAGACACAGCTGTGGATCCAATAGGTCAGTGAATCCAAACACCATCACCAGAATCCAATCAAGCAATCACCTTGGGTAAACAATCTTCAGAACACATTCCACATGTGCACAACATAAGAATTGTTTTGATTCTCGTCTCTGCTTCTCTCAGGCAAAATCCTGAGAAAGTCTCTGTGGCCAGAGAGCTGCTGCCACACCCTGACAATTCCTGTGCTTTGACTAAACCCTCACTCCCCATCTGAGCTTGAGAGGTGGG
Source organism: Ploceus nigricollis (assembly GCA_013399945.1). Classification (NCBI taxonomy): domain Eukaryota; kingdom Metazoa; phylum Chordata; class Aves; order Passeriformes; family Ploceidae; genus Ploceus; species Ploceus nigricollis. Next base: position 11,243 of record VXBC01001455.1, on the reverse strand, counting down.
AATCAAACCACATCGGTCTCAGGGACAACATGGGGACCTTGACAGAGAGAATATGCAATGGCTTCTTTTCTCTTTTACAGTCCCATGCCTATTCTATGGTCTATTATCATTCAACAGCTCTGCTATGATTTCTGTGTTCCAGTGCTGCAGGATGGATATATCCAGGTTGATTTACCCCAAATGACCAGTAACAATTTCACTTATCTAAAGCCAGATTTTGGTTCCAGTGTGCAAACACTTTGGCTGAGACTCTGCAATCCTTATGACTGATATAATCTATACTTGCATCACTGCTTATTTTAATTTACCTGAGTTGCAGCTACCCTCGCAGCCTATTTCTCCTTGTACCCACTCAGTCCTCACCACTGTGATCACCTTCACACAAGTTTCTTTTCTACGTGAATTTTGAATTGAAGTCATCCTTGGCTTCTACTTGTTTTCTACTTGGCCCTCTAAGAAAGCACAACTTATATGATCATGTTCTGCACATGCCTGTGTCCATCTCTTTATCTCTTAAAAAAAACCAATTAAAGATGTGTTGTGGTTTAACACTGGCCAAACGCCAGGTACCCAGTCACTCTCAAAGTCGCTCACTCACTCTCCCCTGCCACAGCTGGGCAGAAAAGTGAAAAAAATTAATAAAGGGTTCATGAGGTTGAGATAAGGACCAGGAAGAAAACACTCCAAGGGCAAAAGAGGCTTGACTTGAAAGTACAAAGTGAATTTATTACTAACAAAATCAGAGGAGGATAATGAGAGGCAAAATAAGCCGTTAAAAATGCCAGTTTTTCCCCCCAGGCCCTTCCTCCTTCCTGCTGCCAGTGCAGGGAGACAGGGCATGGGGTTTTGGTCAGTTCATCAGATGAGCTTTTCTTCCACTGCTCAGGGAGAGGAGTCCTTCACCTGCTATGCCATGGGGTCCCTCCCATGGGAGATAGTTCTCTGTGAACTTTTCCAACGTGGTTCCAATCTCACAAGCAGCAGTCCTTCCAAAACTGCTGCAATATGGGTTCCTCCTACAGACAGACAGTCCTCCCAAAACATGGGTCACTCTTCCACAGGGTGCAGTCCATCAAGGACAGGCTGCTCCAGCCTGGAAGCAGGGGCCCTCTGTAAGAGACGGTCTAGAGACCCCTTCTCCCATTTTTCCTTTGCCTCACAATTGCCACGAAGGCAGGATGCAAGATCCGGGAGAAACCCCCATCCCGGCACCACAGTTCTGGCTTGGTGGAGACGACAGTCTACTGTTCAGCATGAGCTGTTCCAGAACTCGGCCTGGCCAGGACTTGGCAAGAAGTTGACA
>VXBC01001454.1:752156-804462 GCA_013399945.1 Ploceus nigricollis | reverse complement strand
TCCCCCCCCTCCTTTTTTTTTTTTTTAAGGAATTTTAAAAGACAGAAAAGAGCTAACGTGTCTCTATCTATTCTCTGGCATCCACCGAGAACACCAAACAAAAGAGGCCGACTACCTGGCAAATACCCTTTGTACTTCCCGATGGAAGTGAGATAGCCAATATCTCTAAGTTAGAGATAGCAAATGTTTCTAAACTGAAGAGGCAACAATTTTCTGCACTAGTAGGTGCAACAGGAACTTTAGTATTTGAAAACTGAAGAGAGTAATCCATTGATGTAAACAGCATGTGAAATGAGGCAGCTCTGTCTCAGTGATTAAGCAGAAAGAATGCACAGGTCCATCTGGTTGTTTCAGTAGAATTAACCCATTTTAGTGTACACACCCAGCCACTGTGGAGACTTTGGGACCCCCTGGACACAGCTTCAGTGAAAAAAAAAAATTTAAAATGAATGTAGTTGTCTTTGAAACCTCAAAGAGGATCTTATGTCCCATCCTCATGGTACCATGTAGTCACTTCAGCTATTGATTTCATAAAGAACATCTCTTTCAGTTTTAGACTCTTAATAAATACTTGAGTGTTTAATACCAACCTAATTTGAAATCTAAACCAAGTAATAGAAATGCAAGAAAAAGAACGTTTGTGTGCAATTATGAGGGAATAGGCTTTTTTATGCTTTTTCTCCTTTCCAACTTTTTTTTTAAGATTATGCTTTCCCTCTTTTCCATGGCCTCGACTACTATCAAAACAGACTCAGTGTAGCAATCTGTGCAGCCTGCAGCAGGGTGAAGCTGGGTTAGCTCATCTTCTCCAGGGCTTACAGAGCCCTGTGGGGCTGGCAGTTGTGTTGATTGCTCCCTACCAATATCTTCGTGTTCTCCAGCACAGGAGAGGCCTGAGAAAGGACAGGGAGCTGTGGCAATCCTGTCACAACTGACATGTGTGTTCCAAACGACAACTCTACATCTGGCTTTGGCAAGCATGGCCAGAGCTGCCTGCTGTCTGCGCTCAGCCTTGGTGGTGTTCTGGGGTGTGGCATGCTGCTCAGAGCTGCCAGTTCATAACAGCACGCCATGCACTCACTTTTCAGTACTGATCAGGATAAAAGGAAAGGAAATCAAAGTAGAAATCTCAGAAGTTATGGTAAAATAGTTTTATTTTCTGTAAACTCAGCAAAGTGAATTTGTTCTGTATTTTTTCAATAATTCACATAACAGTGTTTGGGATTTGTTGTTTCCAGTTTAGATTATACTTGTCAATAATGCAATTCACTGACAAATTACATTTCCAATGCTGAAGCCACAAAGATAACTAATCTGTCAAAAATATGAGGGCAGAATTGCAAACCTTTGCAAAATACGATAGAGCAAGCTTTTCAGCCACTCTGGGAAATGACTCTCTCAAAATTAGTCATCAGATGTATCTAACAACACCTAAGAAATACAAGAAAGATTAATCACTAAAAGCTGTGGACTTTCTGTTTTATGACACCTTCAAAGTAAGACAAAATGCCCCTTGAAACATATCTTGTAAGTGCAAGTCACTGACCTCTATTCAGAGAAACAAGGTAACATTTAATGGCATGTGCTGGCCAGACTAGATGATGCTACAGGTCTTCTGGCTTTAAATTATTCAAACTGTAACTATATTCAGCTTCTTAAATATTCTAAAGATTCCTCTCTTTGTCAAGAGAAATAGCCTGTTTTAAAAAGTCAGGTCAAAGATACTGTCCTGGATTAGAAAGGAAATCTCTGAATGTCCAGCCCCCAAAAAAAAGTCTGAGCAGGGAGTTGTCTTCATGATCTATTTCACATTCAGGTCCAAGGCTGTTGAGATGCCCAGGGCTGGTAGAGCTACCCATGACAGTCAACAGGACTGGCAGCGAGTCGGGGCTGCTGCCTCACGTGAAGCTGGAAGAATATCACTTAATAAAAAGATGTATCGATTATTTTTGGCAACAGAGAAACAAAAGTAAGGCAGCTCTCTGTCCTCTGCCCACGGTGCGGGCGGTCCTCACTGGAGTGTGGCAGTACGGGTGACACGACACCCTCTCTGACCCCATCTGGCCACCAAGGCCCGTCTAACAAGGCAAACGCAGCAGCAGCGGCTGGTGTTGACAGCCCGTGCCTTTGCTGTGCATCCACTGCCCTCTGCAGTCACCGCCGCGCAGCAGCCCTGCCGGGCATCCCTTCAGCCCTGCCGCGCATCCCTTCAGCCCTGCAGGGCATCCCTTCAGCCCTGCCGGGCATCCCTTCAGCCCTGCAGCGCATCCCTTCAGCCCTGCAGGGCATCCCTTCAGCCCTGCCGCGCATCCCTTCAGCCCTGCAGTGCATCCCTTCAGCCCTGCAGCGCATCCCTTCAGCCCTGAGCTGCTTTTTGACTGCCTTCCCAAACACGGGCCGTGCTGTGACCCGCGCTGATGGTCCTGGTGCAGGACAAGGTGGGCTCTCCTTGTGCGGGCCAGTCCCAGGCTCTCCTACCACAAAGCTCGGCTCGTCTCAGGATCTCAGCACCACCTTTGGGCACGGCATTACAGGCAGGCAGAAGCAATTGTGTAGAACGTTCTAAAGAAGAAGAAATTAACTAATGGGCTATTGAAAACTCAAACCAAAGCAAACCAAACAAAACAAACCCAGGAGAAAAAAACCACAAAAAGTTTAATTTCAGAAATTTCTCCCAGATAGTAAGACATAAGTGGGGCCACACACTCGTCTCTCCTGCATCAGCAAAGCAAAACAGGGAAATTTATTAATCAGGTGTAAGTCCACACAGCCAGCCTCACTGGGTTTTGTAGATGGGATTCCCAGCAACAGTTTTACAGAAGGATTTTTTACCAAACGCTCTTGTAATCTTCAAAGAACGCCCCAGAAAAAGGAGGAAAAAAGAAAACGGGGGGAAAAAAAGCACAAGCATATCATTAATACATAATTAGCAGTGTGTTTAACCTTCAGGCAAGGAGAAACAAGAGCACAGTCAACATTTTACAGTGTCTCTACACTGTCAGTCATGCCAAGCAAAGAGGTAGCAAAGCTCAAACCCGCCCAACCCAGCCCCCAACATTTCTACTCCTGAGCACCTTTCCAAAGGCCCTGGTGACTCATCACCGAGACCACATTCCCAAAAGGGCACAGAATAGAAAATGCTGGACTTAATACGCTTTGAATCGCCAGTTGTCAAAGGGGAGGTACTCTGTAGTGTTCTAGATAACGACTGAGCTGCTCAGTGGTAGGAAGGTCAATAGCTGTTTGTTTTACCCCAGGAGCGAGCGCCACTGCAGTCTGCGACCCGGGGTGTGCTGCGGCAGGGACAGCGCGCGTGTCCCAAGGACAGCCCCGGGAGCCGCCTCCGCCCCGCGGCCCCGCTCGGTGCCACGAGAGGGCGCTCCGGTCCCCGCGGCGCGGGCTGGGCCGGAGCTGAGCTGCCCGGGGGCCGGGGGGGCATCGCGGGCCGCATCTGCTGCGATTGTCCCATTCCCTGCATTTGCTCCACCCCTAAGCAAACTGCTGCAGTAAAGTAGCAAGGAGTCAAGTTGAAAAGCTCACTCCAACTTCTGTGCTGTTCCACGCTGCGTTCGGTACAGAATCGCAGAATCGATTAGGCTGGAAAAGCAATCTGTGACCGAACACCACCTTGTCAACGAGACCATGGCACCCAGTGTTCAGTCTTAAACACCTCCAGGGACGGTGACACCACCACCTCCCTGGGCAGCCCGTTTCGGTGTCTAATAACCCCAAACTTCCCCTAGTGTGGTTCTGGACTATGTCCTCTTGTCCTGCCACTGGCTGCCTGGGACAAGGGACCAATTCCCACCTGGCTACACCCTCCTTCCAGGCAGTTGTACAGAGTGATAAGGTTTCTCCTGAGGACCCTTTTCCCCAGGCTAAACAACCCCAGCTCCTTCAGCTCCTCCTCCTAGTGCTTGTGCTCTAGACCCCCCACCAGCCTTGCTGCCCTTCTCTGGACACATTCCAGCAGCTCAAAATCCTTCCCGAACTGGACACAGCACTCGAGGTGTGGCCTCACCGGTGCCAAGTACAGAGGGAAGAACCCTTGCCTGCTCCTGCTGGCCACGCTACTGCTGATCCAGGCCAGGATGCCATTGGCCCTCCCGGCCAAGCGGGCACCCTGCCGGCTCATGTTCAGCCAGTGTCGACCAGCACCCCCGGTCTTTCTCCGCNGCCTCCGCCCACAGCGCGGCCCGGCGGGATGGCGGCGGCGACGGAGCGCGGCCGCGATGGCAGCTGCCACTTCCAGCGCTCCCGGCTCATCTGGATGGTCGCCATCATCTTCGGCATGATCGTCCTCGGTGTAAGGAGCGGCGCGGGGAGGGAGGGAGGGAAGGAGATCGTACAGAAACCGCGGGGTGCGTGGAACAGTTTCCCTGCAGCGTCCCCGTGTCCGCGGAAATGCCGCTCCCTAAAATAAACGGGGAGAAAAAGGAAACCAGAGGTGCTGCTTTGGCCAGGCAGGGAGGATGGACAGAGCCATGCAGGAAGGGTAGAGTGAGGGAGAACCCAGCTGGTCTGCGAAGGGAAGCGAGGCCGTGGCGCTGGAGGCGCGTCCCGGGCCCGGCCAGAGCATCCCGGGGCGCGGCAGCGAGCGAGGGTTTGCGGGGCAGGTGCCCTGGGAAAGGGGCTGCAGCATTCCCACAGCTGCGAGTTGAGGCACTGAGCATCAGCACAGCTCGCTCGGGGACAGCTGTGGGGCGTGTCAGTCCATAAGGTGCATTTACAGGTGAGGGCTTTAGGCACAGGCTGTACGAACTGGTGGTGTTGGAAAGAGGTCAGTCACCACGTTGTCTTAATTTCAAAAAACAGACTTCAGCTAAGTTAGGTTGAATTACTGGAGCAGGGATATTAATGGCTTTTTAATGTATCTGATGAGGTTATGAAAGTCATCTCTTGACTTTCACATGTTGCAATTTTCTTTCTGTTTGCACAGATTTTCTAAACTTAAGAACCACCAGTGTAAAAATGATGGTCAAGGCACGTCAAGCCACTCACAAAACAGTTTTTGGGCTGTTTCAAGAAACAGAACGAGCTTTAAGCAGATTCCCTGTTTAAACTCATCACCTTGCCACATGTTTGGCATAGCTAAATTTACAAATAGTGAGACTCTGCAGTGTTGATACCAGAAGCAAGATAAGGCAGTGTGAACTTTGGCCTAGCGCTTACCTTACTCACCCAGTGGCCTCTGAAGTGCACAGCTCATCACTCACTGCCTGCTTCTCCTCCCGGCTTGTGAAAATCAGGGTGCACAGTGCTAAACACTGCGGACAGCTCTGTGACAGGAAAGAAACCCAGAAAGAAATTCTGCATCTCTGGTCTTGGGATTTGGGCTCGGTTTTCTTCTGTGCCCTGTTAAAAATAAACAAAAATCTGACATTTTCTTTTTTAGGGGACAAAAGAAGAAAGACCAATCCTCTAGTTTTAGATAGTTATTCCTTCTAAACAGTGTATTCGTTGTTTGGCCTCCTCAGGTCACTTGCCTCAGATTAACATCTTCAGGACAAAGGTGATGTAGGTTTTGCAGCTTCCATGTCTAAGAGGTAATGAGCTTACAACTTAAATACTACTTAACGTGCAGATGCACTCTTGGTACCCAGACAGCAACCTTAAACTTATCCCCTTTGCATCTGGTATGTCAAGGAATAGAAATTTCCTAGTTGGAGTCTTTCAAAGGCTACAGGAAGAATATGGTCCTTGGACAAGGTTAATAGAATGAAAGAATTTAAGTTTTATGAATAAATGAGCTCTGAACTGATGGGGATCAAAAATAAAGCTATTTTGAAGGTTAAATTGATATTACCTCTACCTTGAAGTAAGATAACTAATTTTTTTTTTTTTTTTAAGTGGGTAACGCTTTGGCCTTCAACTATACCTTATAGTTACTTGGGATTATTTGGTACCTTCCTTAATTATTTAGTGGAACACCACCACAAATGGGTATGCTACGGGTAAGTTATATTTGACTGTGTAATTATTTTGCCTCTCTCTGACTCTTGTACTTAGTCTGTGTTAACAAGCTTTCCTGTAACCCAGTTGTTAATTAGATTTAAAGAGCTCTCCTTTCAAGCTCTTTACAATTAAGGGTGTGGGGTAATAAGTATGTAGAGGACTAGACAGGCTAAGACCAGTTTGATAGTTTAAAAATTCAGCTTCGAATGTGGCATCACGGATGGTTTAACAAGAAAGGGAAAAATGTTAAGATACTACTTTTGATGACAGTTATTAGTCTAAAGTTATACTTGTACCATCTACTGCGAGTCTTTTTCTTCTCTGGTTGTTACTCGAGTAGTCCAATTCTTTGTTTAGGAATCTTTTTTTATCCAGCTTCAGTTACAGAACATTTTCTACCCTGGTACTCACTTCTCCTGATCTACATGAGAAATAACCTGCTGAACAAACTGCATAGTGCGAAGTTTTGCTGGGTTACAAAACTTAGTTTTTACTACTTTAATTAACAAGAGCCAGAAAATATTTCCTTGCACTCGCTGACTTTCTGTAAAGACAGAAATCAGTCGGGCTTTCTTGTTAATTTTACCATGCATCATGTAGAATCTTCATATCTTCTCAGAGCATCTTTTGCTTTGGCAAGGTATTGAATTGACCTAACTGAATATCCTGTCTTTTTTTTTTTTTCTACAAAAGCTTCTATATAAAAATTTGTAGGCCAAGTGTGGCTTATCAAGTCACATTATATATTCTGCATCTATACACACAGTTGTTTTCATAGAACTAAATCTCTAAAAACTTAAGTAGCTCCTTAGGACCACTAAAAATACTTGTGTAAGTAAAAGGATAGATTTTGCATGCTTAACTAAGATTAACTTGTACTGCTTTCACTAAGCATTTGGCTTTTTGGCTTAATTGAAGTGCTGAAAATTTTGGAAGCCTAGTGAATGCTTCAAATAGCAGGTCAAGGCTTATTGCACAAGTTAGAGTTGCTCTGATTTTCTCAGCGGGTTTCAGTTTCTTTTAAGTGTACACTTGTGGGGGTTTTTCAAGATGAAAACTCCCCTTCCTTTCTAGGTTAAAGTAAGTTTTTGCTTCAGTGCTTTCAGATTTATATTCTCTGCATAATGCATCTTGGATACAGCAGTCTTCTCCCTAATTTTCAGCAAAATAAACCATGTTTTCTTTCCACCAGGTTCTGGATATCCTGGTTGATTCACATAGTGGAAGCCCTCTATGGTATTAAGTTATGCCAGTAAGTTGTTCCCTCCTCTCACTCCATCAGAGGTTCTCTGCAAAGGATTTCTGAATCAAGCAACATAAACTACAGACTGATTGTGGTGGCTCTCAGCAGCAGTGAATTCAGAGGATGCTGGTAAAATTCTTGCTGCAGTGCTAGAGTTTGCTGTCCTGCACAGTTGGTTGCTGCCAGTTCTCCCAGTGGTTACTCTTGTGCAGGGCAGCAAAACCAAGGGCTGGCAACTTGCAGAAGTGGGAGCAGCAAGATTTGCCAGAGCTTGTCTGGCAGCCTCTGAACACCCTGTTCGCTGGGCAACACTGCTGCTCAGGAGGCAGAGGGAACAACAGATAGTGTAGAAATAGTCTGATAACTTCAGGTGTTACAGTTTTATCAGATCTTACCTCATCAGGATTGCGATTAGTTACATGCTTAAACAATTGCACTTGTATTGTGAGAATACAATTGGACACTTTCACTGGGGGACTCTTTCAGATCCACCTGCATCTGCAGGTCCGTGGGATAAAATACTTGAACTAGTTGGACCATGCAGGCAGGGCCATCTAAGTCTTAGGTTAGGATAACAACTTACCTGGAAAGGAGTGCTGTCCAAACACATCATCCTTCTGTTCATTTGACTTGTGGTTGCAGTAATTCAGAAGAGTGTAGATACTCATTAGGTTCTCATGCTCTGCAGAGTCAGGCCAGTCTGGCCACAGTCAGGCCAGTCTGTTTGCCGTGATGGGTTTCCACTTCATTTGGGATATTCACTGCTGTCTGTCCAGGCTTCTCAGGTGACAGCTCTTGGAAGCAACAGGACTTTGTTTCATGGAATGCTGCATGAGTTCTTTTTTTTTTTTAAGATAGTAGAATATGGATTAATAATTTCTGCCTTCAGAATGAGAGTTAGTAAAAATTTAGTGTTTATCAGACTCTCATTTTAAGTCTGAGAGTGCAAATAAATGAGTATCTGGGCCTAAGGCGATTCTTTTAAGTATGAGGAAATTTGACTACCAGTGAACATACCAAATGAGTGTATTGTAATTAATTTTACTAATGAAGTTTTACAGAGTAGTGTTAAAACCCACAAAAAAAAAACAGAGATGGCCTGCCCATCATCATCTCGTCAGGAGTGCTGCTTTAGATTACCTAACAGTTGTACTTCTGTGAGCACCAAACACCATTTATATTTTTACTTATGTAAAAGTTATGTCTATTTGGCAACATCACAAAGGAGGCACAAGGAAAAACTGTGAGGACTCAGATACAAATTTGTTAATCAGCAGTAGTATTGTCATTGGCTCTTGGCCTGTATTGCTGCACATGGTCTATTCATAAAGCTTACTTTGTAGCAACAGGTAAATTTCTTAAGCCCTTGTTCTCCAGGTTCTGTACTAATTTGAAAACACTGCAGCTGGGATTATAAACAAAAGAGGTACAGCTATGCCTGATGGAATTGTTTACTGGAAATGTAAAACCCCTTGGATTTTTGTGTTTATACTTGTTCCTTTCAGGAGGAGTCATTGTCCTTTCAGTCATTGTCAGGTCTCTGCCCTGCCAGCATTGTCTCCCTTTACTAACACAGTCAGCAAGACATTATATTCAGACTTGTGTATTAAGATCAGTATTAAGCTATTCCAGTTTCTTGGTTTTTTGCACACAAACTTCTGGGCTAAGTAATTTCAAGTAGGACAGATGGAGATTGCAATTTATATATTGTTGAGGAAATTGTATACATAGAATGTCTGAAAGAACTTTTGTTCAATAAATAGCTTAAAATCCTAAAACCACAAGAACGGCTATGTTTAGTTAGCACAAGTGTCTCAGTAGATGGAAACTAATGTGCTGAACTGAAATGTTCTAATCTAGTCTGAATCTCAAGGATGGGGAGAGATAACTCACCTTACTTTATAAGTACCAGTACAGCCTGCAGGAGCATAAGTTTTTTGACACATTTTGTGTTTTTGTTACAGAGCTAAAGGAATCACTGACCCGGCTGTTCAGTTCCAGTGGTTCGTTCAGACCCTTTTATTTGGATATGCTTCCTTTGGTCTCCTGGTGTCTTACAAGCCTGCAGACAAGAAGCAGTACTAGAAGACTGTGAAAGAGGTCACTTCTCATCTCACATACTTAATCTCATTTTTCTGAAAAGACCCCCACATACATGTCTAGGTGCTGTCGTTATCTAAATTACATTCCTTCTGCATGGTGCAGTGCCCTTCTACCCAAGCAGCTCTCCTCTTACTAAGCAACACAATTAAAATTCACAGGATCCTATGGATAATTCAGTAGAAATCAGATCTTCAGTCTTGGCACTGCCAAATTTTAATCCTATTTGTTATGCAAGAAGCCAAAAGTTGCTCCTCTGCAGATTTTGACATGCATGCTCTGTCACTGACAGCTGGTAGCAGTGGTTGATAAATTACCTTTCCATGAGGAGAATTCTTCTTCTACAACAGGGAGGGTTAGTGACAGCCACAAGGCAGCTTGCACCTGTTTTCTAATAGGATTTAAATTTACCTATATTTTCTCTATGGGACTGACATTGTTGTTAAAGCCTGCTCTTTGCACTTTGTTTTGTCTGCTTAGTTTGTTCCACAAAGGACAGACCACTGTACTGCTGCAGGCACATTGAAAAGACCAGGTCTCAGCTCAGGCTGAGGTACAGTGAGCTTGGATACATAAAGCACTTTAACTTGGTTTAATACAAGTGCCTTGAAATTCATGCAGCATGACCTCATCTTTTTAATGAAGATTTTAAGTTATGAGTTATTATAGTATAAAGTAGTTTTGAGGGCAGCTTTTTTGAGGAGTGATTTATTATCCAAGGGAAAAAATTTATCATTCAAAAATCTAGCTGAGAAATTGATATTTGGGAATGAAATTAGATGTAGTGAATAAACATATACCACTGGTTCCCAGATGCTGGTCTTCTGAAGCCTAAGGTTAAGAGACCATCATAAGCATACCCCAAGAGTATTTCCTGTATGTGTAGTGAGTCTTCCATCAGATTGTCTTTTACTTTTGAATATTTGAACAAGAATTTAGCCTTTGTAGTTTTAGCACTTTTAAAAGGAATAACTATTTAAAGTACTAATTCTGGTGTGGGGAGAAGTTTTACCATGCCACTTGCTATGATACTGTTCTGGAAGAAAGGGTAAGAAAAGGTTGTTCTTTCTCTAACCTCTAAGAGCTCCACAAGGTAACTTTGTGCCTCGTGCAGTACCTACGGGCTGTAACACTTCCATTTGGGAAGCCTTATTCAACCACAGATACATAAAGTTTTTGCTTTCAGTGGGTACTAAAAGCATGGAGAACTGAAGGGTTTGGAATGGTGGTTTGTTTGTCTTTTGGGTGGTGTTGTTGTTTAAGGGCAAACTGTTTAACTTAAACATTTTGTAGAGAAGTAGAAACTCATTTAGTGGCTAGAAATCCAACAGGAATGTCAAGAGCTACGTTTTACTGTGTAACCTTTTGTCTTAGTCTGTGACCCTGGAATAAAGATTTTTAAAAAGGGAAGAAGTGTTTTTAATACATTCTAGAAATAAAATGCCCATACAAAATACACAGACACCTTCTTGACACCAATATCCGTGTTCACACTTAGAACATGCAGGATCAGCTTTCCAGAGTAAGTCCCATCACTGATACTATGCTGCCTTCCCCTCCCATGGCCAGGCTGCACTCCAAGCACTGGTCAGGCTCACTGTCAGCCCTTTCCACTGGGCTCTGGAGTGGCTACAGGTAAATCACAGCTCTGAGAAGTTAACCACATCCTGTTAGACTCCCCCTAATTAGACAGGCTTCCTTTTAGACAGTGGCAAAGCTTCCTCAGTGCAGCCCAAGGAAGCCACAGTAGAAAGCTATAGGAAGCTAGAGCAGAAAAAATATGTACTGCCTTAGTTAAAAAAATTGACCAAGTTAGAACAAGTTTTAGCCAGGCACTGGCATCAGCCCCATTTTTTGAAGCCTACCTGGGGATTTTTGTTTAGCATGACAAATTTCAGCAGCTTTTTCCGTGGAGGTTGCTGGGCATTGCTCACCAAAGATTCTAGAACTGCAACTCCCAGGTATTCATCTACTTTCAGACACTTTCTCTCCCCAGCCTTTGCTTCGCAGCAGTTCAGTTTCAACACTTGTTTAAAAAAAACACAAAACACCCACAAAAATAAAAATCCAAACAGAAACCAACCAGTGTTTGCTGTCAGCCTCTGTCCCAGAGCTGTAAACAGCACCAATGCCTGTTTGCTGAAGTTTTGGAGGCTTCACGATGCAATCCCAACTGCAAACCTGAGGAGCATGGGATAGGTAATGGTGACTGGCTTGAGGAAAAGGAACAAACCCACAGCGTGACAAGACTGAAAACAATAGTGAGATACCATTTCTAAGTGTTTATAGTGCCCCTAACAGCACAGTAAGATAAACATACCCTTAATATGTTACAAAATTATTTTTAATAATAATTATAAGGAGCACGAATCCAGGTCGGCACCTCACCTCACAAAGACACATTCCTGGTTTCGACAGGCTCTCTGGAAACACTGCTGGTTATACCAGGCATAAGCATTTCTCCAGGCTAGTCCAATAGCAACAATAAAGGATTACTCTTAATCACTTGGAGCAACTCTTTCTACTGCAATCAAAATGCCCTTTCCACAACAGAAGGGCAGAGCAACAGAAGCGCACCTCGTGTTCCCAAAGGCTGGGCTGAGTGTCAAACCACCCCCATCAGCACCCAACCCACCCTGCTTGCCAAATGAAAATACTTCCCAATTAAGTAATTCGCTGTAACAAAATGTTTCAAAATATCACTTCCCATTGAAAGGAAACCCCAGTGAAACATACAGAAGAGCTTTCACTAAGCTTCTTCTAAATAAGAAGGTAAATCGCCAAAAAAGCTAAGATGACATTAATAAAGGTTTTTCAGGATGGATATTTCTGCCAACTTGGCTGGTGACAGCACTGAAAAATAAATACTGTTTAGACATCCATTTCAAATTGGAAAGAAGAAAAAACCCAGCCCTTGCTATGAAAGCTAAGTACAGGACTGGGTAGGCCTTATATTAACAATGTAAAGTAGATGCCAAGAAAATTTAAAAAGCAGCCATGCCTGTTTTTTCTAGACATATTAAAAAACACCCCCATTCATTATTTATTTGGCCTGCATTTGTGATCAAAAGAAATAATTTCATACAAGTCAGAACCACCTCACTTAAAACAGTACTTTTATGCTGTGATTGCTTGGTAGCTTTGTTGCAGAAGGAAACAAAGAAACTACCCAGGTCCATTTTCACCCTTAAATCATAATATATGGAAATGAGTGTAATTTACTCCTTAAAGTCAGGTTATCCAGATCAGCATGTTTGGCAAATCAAATCAAGCTCTGTTGAGGAGTTCTGGATGTGTAGATCAGGACATGCAGCATCAGCTCAGAAACACTGCAGAGCCTGAACAGAAGCAGTGAGATGTCTCCCACCCATTTTCAAGAACTACTTCTAAAGCTTTCAGGGCTGTAGCTCATTTTTGTGAGGGAATGATGAAAAACTTTTCTCAGAGAATCTCAATATGTTGTCTTGCTTTGCCTCTTTTTCATGCTGACCTAGATTTTTCTAAACACAACCGGAATTGACTGAGCCAGACTTTGGAAATACCCAAGTGCTGGTTAATTAAGGACATTTAATGTGCTCTGGGGCCGGGCAGCTGGTCCCCTGCAGAGCAGTAGAGCCCTGGTGAAGCTGGGGGAATGGCCTTCTTGGTCACTGCCATGGAGTGTGCAGTGAATTTGACCACTATAGGCAAGTCCCACCATCTGATGCTTGTGGGCATTCTAGTAGAGTCTGTTTATGCAAGAGCTACATGAACAGCTCAAGAAATTACCATAGCTTGTTGAAAGCAAAAGAAACAAAATCCCTCAGTATTTCCTTTACTCCTGTTTCTCAGAAGAGCAGCAATAATATGGCACAATCCACGTACTGTGCTAGACCTTACACAGCCCCTGCAACTGCTAGACCTTACAAGCCCCTACAAACATACCTACAGCACAGGCATGAGGGGAAGAAGGAGGGGAGAGGAGGAAAGAGAGGTGTAAGGAACATGATTGTATCATTTATCAGCGTTCTTTGAGACCATTTTCACAAAGGAAAACCACTCAGGTGCCCCTTGTGGGAATACACAGGGTGACCACTTTACTAAGTTTAGCAATTACACAATTTAAAACGTCCTTCTAAAGACACTCTAGATCTCTTATCAAAAGGAAAACCACGTCCTTCTCCAAAATTTCAAATGTGTGAAGGATAGGGATTTTCATAGTTGCAATCTGCCCCTGCACCCCCCCATACCAGGCAAGTAAACCAGAAGTAAATCAGAGTGCCTGAATTTAGAGGAGCTTTCAGACATCAACAGCACAGGACAAGCCCCTCGTATCCTTTGTGTGGATGCACTCAGATGTGACTAATCTGGCTCTGTCCTTAGGGATTCTTGGTTTCTTTAGACTGACAGGCTGTATGGCCTTAGCTGTATGGGATGTTGATCATTATTGACATACTTTACAACATTCATATATGATGAGAATATTTTCCAAATAATGCCACCAGTTTTGTCTGCAGCTTTAAAAAAAATAAATAAGTACTTTTGAACAATGGGAAATTCATCAGCTCAGGAGGGCACAACGTACTGAAGGATTCCTCCTCCTCTGAGATGTAGCAAAAGCTTGGGAGCACATGAAAGCAAAGATTTGTAATAGAAGAAAACTCTAAAAACTTCAACACCCTATACATGGCAGAATGCTTACAGTTAAACAAACTGCAGAGAAAGTGACAGGAGAACCAAAGCCATCCAATGGCTGGCAGGAATTACAGCCCAACCCCAGAGTGTTGCAGGTTACTTTTCCATTCAGTAAACCACATGCCTATGTTTGGGTCTAGCAAAAGTTTAACAATAACATGTCAAATGCACTTACTGTGTTGTAGGATGGGGAGTTTGTGAATCTCCCAAAAGCTGTAGGCCAGAAGGCAAGGTGCTGCCTGTGAGGACATGCCACCTGCATGGGAAGATAAACTGCTCCTGATGCTGCAAAAACATGTACTGGCAGAGATTTAGATGTTAATCCCCAGCTAACAGGACCTGGCTGAAAAAATTAAGGAATTAGTGTGGGAAGATCCATTTAAGATGCACCTTGTTTGCAGCAGTCCTGGGAAGAAGTTGTGCTGTGCCCCTGACAAGCCTAGGACAGCTCCCAAAGTAGCTTAGCTCCAGTGGAGCTACCTGGGTCAAGGCATCTTGTGCCTCTGGAGACAGGACTGTGCATTTTAGCCAGTGGCACCCTGGAAGTGAAGGACAGGTTCCCCAGAGTTGGTGATGATTGCAGTGAGAATCCCAGAGAGCTGACTTAGCCAGTCCCATGGACCTCACTGACCCACCTGAGCCCAGCCCAGGACATGCTGCACCCACACCCTGCCCACTGCCCAGGAGCACAGCCGGGCCCAGGGCCAGGAACAGCACCTCCATCTGTGCCACTGAGCAGAGCCCAGGCTGGGCTGAGCAGAGCCAAGGCTGGGCTGAGCAGAGCCCAGGCTGGGCTGAGCAGAGCCAAGGCTGGGCTGAGCAGAGCCAAGGCTGGGCTGAGCAGAGCCCAGGCTGGGCTGAGCAGAGCCCAGGCTGGGCTGAGCAGAGCCCAGGCTGGGCTGAGCAGAGCCCACGCTGGGCTGAGCAGAGCCCAGGCTGACTCCCACCACGCTGGGGAGCAGCCAGCAGCCTCCCCTGCCACCACACAGGGCCAGAGCAGCCATCCTGCCCAGCTGCACTCTCCTCCCTGGCAGCTCAGAGCTCCCCCCTCACAGAATGATACAGATTTTGAGCCAATGTCAATGACAGATAGAAATATATTAACTCTGATTTTTTAAAGTGAGGCTGCTATCAGTATTACACGAGAGAATGACAAATCTTTCATTGCTGAGGTGGCGTAGCAAAATTTTAATTATTTTTCAAATAAATACAGTGCTTAGATTTATATTTTGCTGATTTAACCATTAGTGAAATTTTTACTTAATCATTCAAGTTATTTTTCAAGGTGCATAAGAACACTCTATATAAAAATATTTCTTTAAATAAAACATTCAAAACCACATTATTAGATCTTTGAAATGCCACACATCTTATATTTCATAATTCAAAAAGGAAAAGGTTAGCAGCACAGGTATTTAATTATTCTTTCCAAGCATACAGTCATTTAAATGTCTAATTTTGAAGGGTTTTTTTCCCCTTGGAAGATCTTAATTTTGTCTTTTAAGCTAATGAGACTTCAATAAAGGCAATATAGCATGTAAAACACCTCTGGTATTATTATATTCACATATAAAGGGTTTATTACTGAAGAGTGATTTATACTTTAAATTATGCTTATACTTAAAACAATAAAAATAAAACCAAACTGCAAATATCATGTTTTAAGCACCTTCTGGACATCACCTTCCTTCCCCCCACCCCAAACACATTTCCAAAATCATATAGTGGTTTCAAGTGCATTGATTTTTGGTTGCTCTATCTGCTACATCTTCTTGCCTCAGGTTTGTGAAGACTTGCTAAATGCAGTTCCCACAGATTAGGTAAGAAGTTGTTAATGCTCTGAGCTTCTAAAGCAATAAAGTCCAGGATAATACAAAATTTTAAACCAAATACCCAGACCTGTTGGCCACTACTGAGAACTTTGGTTATAAAGCTCCATTTTCTTCTCATGTAGGTACCTGAGACATCCTTAACATTTCCTGAGACTTTTGCCAAAAAGCATGAGAGGGTAGTTAGACCCTTATCAATAGTGGGTTTTCATTCCCAGATCTGCTCTTTGATGATGTGGTTCACTTCTCGTTGCAATGGAAGTAGCAAGTATGTAATATGGACTCTGTCATCTATTTCCATACAGATTTCTTAAACTCTTCTGACAGTGGAGAAAGGAGCTGTGTCTGACAAGACACAGCTGTGATTTACAGAACCAAGGCCTATACCCACCATTCTGGATCACAAGAAGGGAACAAAACTAACCATTGGGGCATCCAATAATTTTTAGTTCTGTGTGCAAACCAATATGGTCCTTTCACAAACAGACTAAATCTGTAAACTTCTATTTTTTGCCCACCATTTGTCAGACTCTGTACTCCTGCTCCCTTGTGAACCACAAGAAGAAGGAACAGATTATTTCTCAGAAAAATACTACTGCAGAGACAGCCACAATGCTGCCCTTCTCATCCCATCTTGCTTGTATAAGCTACAGAGAGAGATGGATCATGGAACAACAGAATGGTTTGGGTTGGAAAGGACCTCAAAGACCATTTAGTTCCAACCTTGCTGTCATGGAGTTATGTTCAGCAGACCAGATTGCTCAAAGCCCCAACCAACATGGCCTTGAATCCTTCCAGGGATGGGGCATCCATAACTTTTCTGGGCAACCTGTGCCAGAACCTCACCACCCTCACAGTAAAGCATTTCTTCCTAATACCTAATATAAATTTGCCCTCTTTCACTTTAAAGCCTTTGCCCCTTGTCCAATGCAGCTTTCCTGTAGGCCCCCTTTAGTTACTGGAAGGTGCTGTAAGGTCTTCCAGAGCTGAAGTTAAATGCTGCCCAAATGAAAAGGCACAACTGTGTTGTGTGCACATTCAGAAGAGGGCCTGGACTTCTCTTACATTTCTTGCCATCTCACTCTGTTATATTATTAGTTGGTCTCTGCTGTAGTGATAAAAATGGTATTTAGGTCAATGCGTTCTTTGTTAATTGCATTAGCCATGTGCCTCAGACTTAGGCTTCCTCTTCTCCCAGCACTGCCTTTGGCTATTAACATGTGGTCTTTAAATATATGTCACTATTAACAGTGTACTCAATCTGTCAGGTGAGATGGATAGAGCCTGTTTTAGACAGACTAAGATAATCAGTGGAATGCTATTTACAAAATTCACATGGGTCGCGAGACCCCTTTTTATATAGAAACACTAGCCAGTTGCTAGTTTTTATCCTGAGTCTCCAAAAGCAGAGGGAAGAAAAATATTTGTGTTCCATTTGTGAGCTCTAATCATACTCAATACTTTTTTTAATTTCTGCAAAATATTTTGGAATTTTATTTTGCAAATAGGATCATTTTCCCTTGGGGAAAAAAACTGATATTATATTGGCTTTTATCTTCCAAGGGTTTTTCTGACTGTGTTTAAATAATCTTCTATTAGCATAATTTTTCCTCATGTGCTAGCAAATATCAGAACATATTCATGTTCAACCCCACACACACGTATACACTTTCTGAAGCAGATTTAGCAAACAGAAAACTGCTCCTGGCTTGGAAACAGAAAATTTCCACACTTGTAATGTGGCTAAGTCCAGCAGAAGGAGCTGCATTACTTCAAAAATGGGCATCAAAATCAAAATACCTTTGAGAGGTCTATATGCAGATGTAAAGAGAAATGCCTTCTTTCAATGGTATTATGGAATATCATTGGATTCTACAAACTAGCTAAAATCCAGGCAGCCAGCTGATAATGAATTGAGGAATTCCAACACCAGCAGAGACTAAGAGCTTCCCTTAGCTAAACTAAAGTTTTGAGTTTAACTTTTTTTTTTCCCCAAAGACATTTACTGCATTTTGAGCAGGAAATAAATATCCTGAAACTATTTGCTAACTGTTCAGCTTTGAAAGATAATATTTGTTGTGAAAGCCTCAAGGCTGGGGCTCTGCAGAATCCTTGTCAGAGGCCCTCGTGCCCCCACCCCGCGCTGTGCCCGTCACCGCTCAGTCCAGGCAGCTGTGGGGTAGCGTTCCAAGAGTGCATTCCTCAGCTGGGCTGTGTGGATCTTGTCTCTGGTCTCCACAGTGCAGATCACCTGGAAAAAGAATTAGGACCATTCCTGATGGCATGGCAGCAATCTCAGACAAAGCCATTTCCAACTTAAACCTAAAATACACCCATAAAAACAATCAGTTCAAAATAAAAACTCTGGCTCTCACATCCGCTGTCTATGCAGGTAAGAAAACTGACATTGCAGACATCTGGGACTCTTCCAGCCCATCTGCATGACCATAAAACCTTCTAAAACCCTACTTTATTGCCTTCAAAGTTTAAAGAAGACAGGCTGATCCTCTGCTGGCTCTTGGGCAAGGTACCTCTCTGCTCTTGGCCTCCCTGAAGCCGTCTGTTAGCAGCTTCTCTTTTCCTTTCCCTGGGGTATGTACGTGGCATTGCTGCCACCTCACCCACCTCTGACTCTTACCTCATCACATTTCTGTATTTCTGGCAAGTGTTTGTTCCAGTACCTCCATCCTTCAAGCTTTTTGTATTCTCCTTCTCTTGTCTGTCATGGAGTTATCCCCCAGTTCTTTATCGTCTCTGCAGTATTTCAGCTGGTTTCTATTCTCACACACCTTCTTTCTTCATTTTGTTTTTTGTTTGCTCATTGCATCACTTCTAGTTTTCTTTTATAGTTGTTCTGCTGCTAAATAAAACAACTTGGGCAAAACCAATCTTGATAGTTTTTTTAATTCTTCACTTGCCTCCACAGGTACTATTGAAATCCTGTCATGTAGCCACTAAAGATAATAACTTCAATGGCATTTTTTCAGTTTTTCTATAATCTTTTTTGCATACTCACATCTCTGCCCCATCACTTGAAAGCCTGGGCACTAGCAAAGATGAGGTACTAAAGTAAAGGCACAGAAAGAAAATTATACTTCACAATTTGAGGCCCCTAACTTCCATTACTGATAGTCCTGCTGGAATAATCACTGGTATTGAAAGTGCCACATGGGGAAAAGACCTCACAGAAACGTGGAAATATAGCAAGGAAAGGACCCAAGATGAGTCATGGTGCAGCTACAGAGAGTTCCTTGTAGCAGGCAAATCTACAGAGAGCAGAGAAACAATGAGCCATGATAACCTGATGGTGGGCTGCTCCAGACATGTCCCGTCAAAATGTTCCTATCAGAGCTGCATCCCTTTTAGAAAGCAACAAGGCAAAAAATACTCTGATTTGTTTACAAGGACATTTCTAAATAAGAACTTTGAATTCATGTTTTCTGGAACTGTCTTAAAATAACAATAAACCTTTAGCAAAACTGTTGAATTGAAAATATAAAACACTAACACTCCAAGTGAATCTAAATAGCCATATCTCACTTAAATAAAAAACTGGCTACAGCTTCTCAAATACTCATCATGAAATAAGCCACAATTCTGATCTAGTCTCGTAATTCTTCACCTCTTGCGCTGCACATAGTTCTATTTGTTTGGTTCTTTGGAATGCAAATTAGACACTAATTTCTTTCTTCTTCAAAAAAGTGGGATTTAATCTCAAGACAAGGACTGTCATAGAGGACAAGTAATAATGAGGAAAGGGGACAGAACATAATGATTGGGAAAAGTATCTGAGAGTGCCAATGTACCAAACACCCATTATCCATTCCCTGGTTCATATAAAATCCCTACAGCTTTGCAATCCTATCTTCAAGGGGACACACGCATCTCACATGGAGTCTGTAATTAAAAAATCCAAGATTTTTCCTCTTCCATAATAATCATGCCTATTTTGTCTTGAGTAAATCAGTTGCTGCTCCTAGAACCAGTCTGGATGTGACAGATTCAGCCTTGAATGTCTGGTAGCAAGCTGTTGCTCTGCCCTGGGAGCAAGCATGGGGAAGCATTTTGATTCATGGCTAATCATCCTCTCTACCCTTTCCTTTCTGCTCATGATGGAAACCAGGCAGAGCTCACTAGACTGGAGCCAGAGAGCTTGTGAGCAGGTTAGATAAACACTGTCATTTTGTTCTAAGCATGCACCACAACCAGCAGCTGATAAGGGAGATACCATGCTGTAGTGTATCATAAAAGTACTAACAGCAACAGCAGTGATAAAAAACAACCCCAGAAATTCACCTCATTTTTCACAGTTGTCAAAGAAAGGAATAGAGGACATTTGGTCCCAGCAGGAGTGAAGAGAGAATCACACAACACCTCAGGGCAGCTACAGATCTCAGCAGCAAGGAAGGCAAGAATTTACTTTCTTGTTTAGATTAAGCCAATTTGCACTGCAGTTATACTTTCACAAACTTCCTCTCTTGCTTGCTTCACCTGGGACACATAATTTACACCAGTGTCCAACAGAGCAACCCTCACATTCATAGGGAGTTTATGAGGTTATATTTTGTGTGGGATGCAGAAGCACCCCAGTACCACTCACTATAGGAGGTTGCATAGCTATCAATGACCTAAGAGTAAGTGCCCCAAAATGGTCTTATTTAAGAATAAATGATAGAACCTATTGCCTGACTGTTCTTGTACACCAGACAAGGTAACTTATGACAACTAGAGAAAAATTTACTTTAAACTTATTTCATACTGATAAGCCCTCAGAACTGCACATGGGATTTTTGAACCTGCAGAGCTCTTATTGGCTGCAGGGCCAGCTGTGCACAGGACACCTTTCTTTTCTGTGTATCAAAAACCCCACAAAACCACCAATAACAGAGTGTATTTTACGAATTTCTCTCCTACATATTACAATATGTATATCTTTGCTGGATGGATGGATTAATTAATTAATTAATTGTCTGGTCCAATAAGACCATTAAAATAACCAGACAGATGGATCTTTTACTGCATTTAAAGTTCCATTCCCTGTGACAGGTAATCTACAGATAAATTTCAACCAAAGGGCTTAGTCAGCCTGTAAGTTTTTTTCAGAGCAGGCCTACAAGTAATTAAAGACAGAAGAGATTTCACTGCATATTGATGGCTTGTGGGGTTTATTTAATGACTGGAAATTATTGAGGAAGCTGGACAAAGTCTAAAAAAAATTAAAGGAAAAAATTTAGGACAAGTTATTGCTGTACAACACCAAAATCCAGATGCATAAATCCAAATACTCTTTGGAATTACACACTCTTCAAAGAGAGGAAATTTCATAACTTCACGAAAGGAAGAAATTTGCAAAGTTCTGTGCTGAATAGGGTGGGCACCTCTATTCCCTTTTAACTGCAAGATCTCAGAGTGGAGGCACTTCACCTTTTAGATAATATTTTCCTAGATTTTAAAAATGAATTTGGCATGCCTCTCAGCTCCCTGATGCCTACTATCTGTAGGGTGTGTGTGCAAATAAAAACAGTGAGTGGACATGCTGAGCCAATGTTAGAGAGCAGAGGAAATGTGAGTAGTACTGCTGAATCAAGAGATTTCAGTCTTTTGTGCTTTTCCAGGCTCCATGTAAAGCTAATCCTAAATAACTAGAGCAGTTTTTTATGTCTGTGAATCATCCATTGAACCTTTGTATCCTGCTTCTTTAATTCTAGAAATCATATTCATCATCTTAAGCCGTCTTTTTGCATAACTTAGTATTCATGAAACACCACATTTAGCAACATTATAGGTTTGTTTGCATGCAAGTCACTGGAGTTAAGAGTGAAAACTTGATTTATATACACTGGTTTCTGTTCTATATTTAGAAAAATGGGTTTCTTCAAAAAAAATCATCAACTGGGCAATTTTCTGAATTATTTGGTAAACACCCAGTGTAGATTACCTCACATTACAGATTATTTGGTAACAGCAGCTCAGCTGATGGTTTGGGGATCGGCTGCCAGATTGTCCCCATGGTCAGAGCAATGGAATGCTTGAGAAAGAGTGCAGCAGCTGTCAGCTGGTTGTGCAACCTGAGCCCTTATCTTTTGGCAATTGGGGCATTCAGGTGGGTGAGCACGAGCAGGAACAAGCTGCAGCCACCTTACATAAGGCAGGTAATAACCCAACAGGAACACTCAGACCCTCCCCAGAGCCAGGCTCTCATTCTCCAGCTGGGCCAGGCTACCCTGTGCCACAGTCTGCTGTGGAATGCCATCGAAGAACGTGACAGAATTCTTCTGGAGGGGCCTCAGAAGAAATGGAGTGTTGAACTTCCCACTCCCAGTGTCTCCTCCCCAGTGCGGGGGAATGGAGCATGGAAACAGAACCTTGCCCAGGGTCATGCAGGAAATGCTTTGGGAATGATAGCATTCTTCTGCACATCTTAGCTGTACAGCTGCCTGCTCCTGTATTTGCTTCATAGGGCAATTACAGGCAATATGTTGGCAACTGACGACTCTAACCCAAAATACTCCCTTCCATCCTTTACAAAACGCAAGTTGGCCAAACGAATTTATTCAAATTTACCAGAGCAGACTAAAATAATTTATTGAGTTCTGGCCTGAAGTGAATGAACTGTATGAGAAAAACAGGCACTACACCACACAAAGCCAGGAATTTCAGCACCACTGGGAGAATTTGTAATGTTACTGAAAAGAAAAGGAAATATTTGATTTATGATTTAGCATTTTCATGCACAGACAAGAGGGAGAAGTAATGTGGTGGATGTTCTTTTTACAGCCAGTCATTTCCAAGTTCTTCAAAACCACAGCATAGTGAAGCTCCCAAGAGGTCTGAAGTGAACAGACTAGACAACCCATAATGCCAGAGAGGAGTGAGCTCAAAGGAGCACTGCCACCACTGCAGTGCAAAAGCCACCCACTGAAAAGCTGCTGGGGCAATTCAAGACCTTACAGAACCCTCCTGGACCTGCCAGTTTGATTATGGTGTAGTTTCAGTGGTGAGAAGACTTCTAGAAAATTGATGAGCTCAAAAATTTTTTTTTTTGCCTGAGTCCAAAAATTACACACTTATTAAGTAGGCAAGATGCTGATCTACTTCATAGCAAAGAATGTCCTTACTTTATTAAGTTGCTTATTGATTTTGCTCATTGACTTCTCTCTGAGCCAATAGTAATATGAAATTAAAGGGACTTAAATGGTACTAAAGAGGTTTACATATGGAAGCAATTTAAGTGATAAATTGTCCCAATTGAATCTGAGGAATATTACTGCTGGAGAACAGAGAAAGTTCACAGGAGCAAGTTGTAGCTTCCTCCCATGAACTGGGTAGTCCTTTAGATATCTGTATCCAGTTAACTGCTGATATCAGAGTATTATTTCATTAGCTAAGATCTTTTTTCTGTCTAGATATTCCCAGTCATCTAACCTCCTTCAACAGATGTAAAATGTGAAGCCTACCAGACTGGTTATTTGTCTGATTTGCTAAGAGTTATCTATTTCAATACAGGGACTTGGGAAGTAGTTTCCTAACCAGTCAGGTAAGACTGAATTAGGGTGTAGTCCTCTGTGAGAAAGAAATCCAGAATGAGTCACAAGGGAAGAGAATCTAAACTGGAGGTATGAGCAGGCAGAATCCTAAAGAAACTCCCATAATATTCCATGGAACACAAGCAGCTGATCCCTCTGCACAAGGCACTTCTTACTCTAATAAAGACGTATTCCTTCCTTACTTTTTTGTAAAGAAAAAAATTTCTTATTTTTGCCAGTAAAATGTTCCAAAAGTTTTTTTTCTAGAAGTGTAGTTTGAACATGAAATTTCATTTTGGAAAGTTCTTTTTCATGAAATCAGACTATCAGCAAGGATCTTCCCACAAAGTGTTCCAAGTGTGCACTAGATGAACAAACACTAACCCAGAAATGCATTTCACTAGAATGAAAAAAAACCCCAAACAAAGCAGCTCTACCATCCTAAAAGCAGCTAGAAGCCAAGTTTCTCTCTGTTAGAAATAAAAGAGTAAATCTAAAAGGATGATTAAATACTGAGGCAATAATCTTGACAGGACAGATTTCGTGTTTCAAATCAGCACCTATGCTCGCTGCTCTGTTCTGTCAAACATCTGATCTATATCCACAGTCAAAAGTACCCATTAAAGTCAGAATGAAAAGGGTATAGCTGTAATGCCTTTCTTGTTCTTACTGCCAATACAGCACAAGGTGGTAATGTTGGTTCTTGATCCAGGTTTAAATTCATGCCTTATTTTATGTGCTGTGATTTATATAGCAAATGCTTAAAATGTTCTGATGACACAGGTCTTTGGCTCTTAAAAACAACAAAGAAAAAAACAAAACATCCCTCACAGGTATTAGCTTTACTCTGAAAATAGGTTTTTTTTCTTGCACCTGGATAGAGCAAATTCATTTTGATGTTTAAATATAAACTCTATATTTTACCCTTTTTGATTACACATGTTTTAATTTTCAAAGAAAGCTTCACAGTTCTCTAGATATCACCAGACAGAGCTGCCTGCAGAGGTCTGTATGTCTGGGTCACTACTTTGTACTTTACATCTAATTATCTAATAGCCTCTCCCAGACTGATTGAAAGCCATCATGCAAATCCAATATCCAATTAAATTATTCAGGGATGCAAATTCCTCCCTTCAACCCTTTTGTACAACACTGTCAGATTCTTGAAGTGAAATTAAACTGTGTTTAAAGTGCAGAGAATAGTATATGGCACTGTTTTCATTCAGTGCCTGTATTTACTAAAAACTAAAAAAAACCCAACAAACCACCCAAACAAAAAAACCCAAACAAACACCCAAACAAAAAATATAAACACCTAAGACAGTAGATTTCATTTAATTTGCTTAATAGTATTAGTAAAAACGACAAGCCTCACTCCATAAAAATGCCATCGAAAACTTTATAAGAGTTACAGGTTTTATTGAATCTAGCCTTCAGTGAAAAGCATTTCCAGAGCTAAGTTAGTCACTCAGAGGGATTTATCCACCTCATGCAGCGAGTGTCACAAGTGTCACGCTATCTCCACATCAGCCAAAGCAGTGAGCTGGCCTATCATTATGGCACACTGCAGAACAATGTGGGTTAAGTCCTAGATGCTTGAGAGTATTGACAATATCATGTACTACAGTGATTTTTAATCTACCTTTTCTTTGTATTTGCAAGTGAAAATATTGAGCAGGCTTTTGCATCCAGGCGGGAAATGAAATTTAAGGGCCAAAATCAAAGAACTTGCTTACTCAGTAACATTTCTGCACCCCAGTTATGAGCCTGTTTAGCAAAGATCTCTAATTTGACTTCCACCTGAGGTTTCACAAACTAGAGTCAGGTTGGACCTGGACAGCAACAGCATGAAATCAGTAGGACCACACCTTGCCAAACCAGTTGAAATAAGAGATGCACCATGAGACAAATGGTCCTTTTGAGAGACACCATTAGCTGGTAACACCTCTTTACTGTTTCTGCATCCAATACTCAACAAATGCCTTTCCTCTGTGCTCTTGGTGGATAAGAAACAAAACCGAGTCCCTAGTTTAAAACAAGGATTCCTTAAGAGTAAGGGTGTTCTCTATATTGCTTTAAGGCAAACATGTCAGACAATTACAACCAGCTTACACAGCTGGCTCTTCAAGTTCTGGATGGATGCTGCAGCTTGCTCCCCTCCTCCAGCACCTGCCAGACACGTCAGGAGAGTTCATACCAGCAACAGTGCAATACAACACCTGGAGTACTTCACCAGGATGTTGCAACAGCAAGTAAAACTGGTCCTGTGTTATTTATATGCCTGCTAAATGTTTGGCAAGAAGCTGTGTAACACAGAGGAAGTAATCTCTGACACTCTGCACACTCTGTTGAACTTCTTTAACATAGGCATAAAGAGACAGGAAAACAGAATAAACCAGGGGAGGCCAGTACTATTAGAGAAACTGAAATTGCATCTCCTCTTACCTTGACAGTGAAGAGCTCAGACGTCACAAACGTGCGTTCTTGTTTGATATCCAAAACTCTAGATCAAATAAGGGACAAATTAGAGATCACAACAATCCCCTGTCATTGCAAAACAGTTTCTCTAAGTGTTTGGAGAGTAAATATCTTTCCTTCTTTCTGAATTAGACACAATTCTATGCTACAAAGGTGTTTTCAGATTGGAACAAAAATGAAGGAAACAAAATCTTTTCTGCAATATAACAAGAAAAAAACCTTTGATTAATTAATTACTTACAGACTTGGCTTCAGAGATGTTTGGAAACATTTCCCAATCTTTAATAATCTTTGTGCTAGTCTGTGATTTTATTTCCCAACTATTAGCCTGATTTACCTTGCTTCTTCCCGAGCCAAAATCTCCAGTAGTTTTGACATGTCTCCTGGGCAATCAGAAATCACAAGGGAAAATCTGCACACTCTGTTATCCAGGGTCAGGGCACGAGCTATGCACTGTTGCAGCAAATGTAATTCCAGGTTTCCACTGCATATAACAACTGCCACTCTGAAAACAGACAGAAAAATAAGAGTTTTGATTAGCACTTGCCTGTGTAAAGGAACTATAAATCATAAAGACTGTGCCAATATCGGCCCAAGGTCTGCTAGAACCTCCCCTCAATAAGTATTACAGGTTAGAGGGCTCCTGCCTCAGTACCCATTGTGAGCAGGTAGGGGAGCATTAGAAGTTGGCTGCATTAATTGGTCTGAAATGTTGTTTTCGTTTCACATTTCCTGGAGATTTGAGTTTTGTTAGAGATAATTAGCTGCAGAACTGTAGGTCTAGGTTTCCAGTTTTAAGATTTTGACATAATTCTCACCTGGAAGTTCTAAGTTTCAGCCTCTTAGTGATCAGACAATGTGTATGTTCAAGGCTTTCTCTAACCGTTGATTAAATTCATCGGAACCCCGAAAAATGAGTCCAGAAGTGTTTGAAGTGCAAGTGAAGAGCCACATGATTAGTCTCTGAAAATCTCTCTCTGCAGAGTCAAACCTAACCTCTTTGCATTTCCCCTTTTATTTTAACTGTACTGAAATGTGTTGCTGCTCTGTGTGTACTGGCAGTCTCTTCTGAAGAATTGTCTCAGCAGTACCTTAGTGTACAATGCTGTGCACTAGAAATTTTATTTTGTCTTGAGGGCATGTATGTTTAAATACATTCTGGACTATGACCTGAGGCAAGGCTCAATCCACTTAAGTGCTGAGTCCTCAAGCTGAGAGGCAAGGCAGCACTTGGCCACATGTTCAACACTAAGCACAAGGATAATCCCTCTGACTGTGTGGACAGTTCTCAGGACTGGGAAGCAGGTGCCACTGGGTCACTGCAGCAGACAGCCTAGCTCCTGTCCCACCACAGACAGGGCTGGATTCCACAAGTGGAATGAGAGGAGACAACAGGCTGAGCAGAGCAGGACACTGTCCTGGCAGGTGCAACAATGGCTTGTGGAGCTGTAACTGCCTTTCCCCCAAATATCTGAGAATCAAGGAAAGGGACAAGGTTTGTCAGGTCTCCAGGCTGGCATTTGTCTAGTTCAGCACAATCTTACCATCTGTGACAGGTCCAGTCAGTCTGAAGTTTCTGCCACCGATGAGCCCCTTGCCAGTTCAGGGGCAGGAACTGCCTTGTCACCCATAGAACAAGTAGATTGTCACCCTTTCCTAGGACCAAGGTGCTCAGTCCCATGTTTTTGCAATAGCTGCTGTACCTTTTACCCTTCAACTCAGGCAGCTTCCCTGTCACCAGTGCTGCAAGCCCAATGGCCCCTTCTGCATCAACCGTGGCTCGCTCATACTCCAGCAGTCTCAGCATTGAAATGAGGATGTCCTCCTCCCTGAAAGCAAGAGACTTGGGTCAAAACAAATCACATCAAAAGAGTTCCCAAAAGCAGAAGATAATGCATTCATGTGTAACTGGGTTCTTGCCATCCACCCAGATACATATGACCCCAAGGTGGTGTTACAGAATGCTGTGCTGCTGGGGATGAATGTACATCTCAGATTCATTCTTAACTGAAAGACAGGATGTCTTTTTTACTAGAAATATTACCTCAATCCTAGTAGTAAGTATATTCCACAAATGTGGCCTTTTTGTGAAGATTTAGAAGAGGTTTGTCAAGGGCTGCCTTCAAGTGTTGTAGAACACAAGGACAAGTTTAACACCCAGAGCATGACCAGGTAGTGGTGGCAGGTGAAATTTTGGCCAAAGGGTCAGTTTGGACAACACTTTTTGTCATATCACTTAGTTTTAGGTAGTCCTGGGAGGAGCTGGGAGTTGGACTTGATAATCCTTCACGGATCTCTTCCAATTTGAGATATTCTGCGATTTCAGTGATATGTGGGTCTGGATTCCAAGTCTTCAGTGCCCCTCTTGGAAGGAAAAGTACCCCATCCTCACACTCCCCCATATTGCATTTTTCATGTACAACAATGTCCATCCAGTATTATTCATTTCACTGTTTTTCTTCACCTACCTCACAGCAACAACTTTATCCACAAGCTTCCCAGTCAGCTGCAAAGAATTGCTGCCAAAGCAAACTCCACTCACATCTGCAGATTTCAAAAGACAAAAATATGAATTTGGCTGCTTTAGACATATTCAACATTTTTTAGAGTCCTGGCTGGTTTGTGCCCTTAATGAGTGCAGCACACTGCTGTTACATGACCTTAAGTTGCTTGATTTTTTTTCATGTGACAGAAATGTGTTTGGTAATGAAAGACTAAATCTCACAAGAAGATTTTGCCATTTTGGGCCCCTTCAAGAAACTTCTGATACTTCACTGGCATTGTTGCAGTGTGAGAGCGACCCTGCAACCCAGTGCTTTTTACTGTTCAACGAGGATTGAAGGAGAGGAGACCCAAGAACAGCACTGGGCTTGTTAGCTCCAGCAGGACAGTTTGCTAAGAGTGCAGACACAGGCAGAGCTAACCAAGAGAAATTAGAAGTTTCTTACAAAACTCCCATTTAATCCAGAACTTCCAGAGATTTGAACATCAGGCAAACAGGATGTTCTTAAGTTGCTTAACAGATGAGGTTTTTTTGAGCAAATGATATGGAAACAACTCTGCCATTTATAAACACTTTTGTTCTGAGAACAGTTTTGTGTCTAAATATTTAAGCACTGCATCATTTTCCTGCCTTTTCCCAAATCAGTTTTTTATGCAAGAGCTTTCTTATTGATTTCACTGGTTTAGATGCTGCATGTGAGCACAATGTTCAGACAAATACTGTCAGATTTCTAAGTATTCATGTGCACTGGAAATAGTATTTTACCCTACCAGGGTGTGGGGGAAAATGTGGCAGAAGCTGCTCTTACAGCTTGAACCAAATTCTGAGTCTTCAGAGAACTCCCTTAAAATATGTTTGAACTGAAATAATAAGAAAATAATATAGTTGGAGAAATCTGTTACAACCTTTATTTTACCTCCAAAAGAACACTGCATTTTCTCACCTCCATAGAAGTGATGATTATTGCAGGCCTGGTCGTCATTTGGGTGGCCAGCTTTTAAGGACTGTTGCAATACTGGGAAACTTTCAGATTCAACTCCCTAAGGAAGAGACATGTTATCACTTTTTTATTGAACCAGTTGTAATAGAAGTTGCCACCAAAGTAGATAGCAAAACCTACAGAAAGTTCCTCTTCAAATTAACAATTAATTTCAAGTGGCAAAACAACCATGCTACCACTAAACTTACTGCGTGGCTTACTTAGGACCAAATTTTTCCAATAAGAACTTATTTCAAAACACAGAACTGGATTTTATTTGTTTAGGAAAAGTCTTCCCACACTTTTCTCTTAAATCCAGCCAAACAGCCAAGGGACAGGAACTTCCCTGGTTTTTACAGTGTCTCCTCTGAGGCAAAGCCCATGGGATCAGATAGTTCCTGTCCCCAGCATAGGCAGTCTCTGCAAGTGTCACTGGATACCAGTGTCTTTTGTAAACAGCTGTGGTGAAAGCCACCCAAATGCAATGCTTAATAGGTGAAAGGCAACTTACAATTACAGAAATATGTGGGTTGAGGTGTTTGAGTGCAGCAGCTGACCCTGCCAGCAAGCCACAGTGGCCTCCTGCAGGGAAAATCACTGCGTCCAGCTTTGGCACCTGCTCGTACATCTCCAGCCCCACGGTTCCCAGGCCTGACAGGTACACAGCACTGTCCTCCCTGGGGGAAGGAAGGGCACAGATCAGCAGAGGTCACAGTTGTCAATGCAGTAATAATTCCATCTACTACTTTCAAGACACTGTTCAGCAGAAAAAGATAAATGTGAGAGTAAATCAGCAGCACGTGAGGGGAGGAGGTGATGCAACAGGATGGTGCCATCAGGTGGACCATAGCATGCTGCTGCCTGCTGGAGAAAACTTGTGCCCTACTAGGAGAAAACCTGTGCTGTAGACAAGCCCCTCAAAGAGTCTTCAGACTGAAGAGCACTTAACTCCCATTGTTATCAGGGGTTTACAGAACTGGCAGGGAGAAGTCATATTTCCATTGCCATCACTTCCTTCAGCTTCATAAATTTTAAATGTTGCAGTCTGAACTACAAGAAAAGCCTCAAAAATAAATCCCCTCTTTACTTATCAGTGGATTTAGTGTTTGTGATGAATGGAAATTTTCATGAGATTTAAGCAGTGTGTTCAATCTCACAAATATCAAAGAGATTGCTAGAGTTCTCTTTCCACACTCCAGGGCCAATATCTGATACCTTTGCATTAAGCAAAGCATTTAGTCATGCCAAAATATTCAGTGGTAAAATACTTTCAGGCAAATGTAGTATAAAGAATAGGGACAAGCAGCATCAAAAAATTGAAGAAAACTCCACTATACAGTCATGACTGATTTGCATCTATTTCTAAAAGCTGGTTTGCATTTTATTTACAAGTTAGCAATTATGTAAATGTAGAATTACATATAAGAAAATAAATATGAGCTCTCTGTACATTCTGCTTTTTCTGGGAAACAGAATTGTAGATCCAATGACTGTACTTGATTTACTTGACCCAAGGATGTTTGGGTACTAGGTAACTGTTTTTATTAGTGTACCTGTTAGGGAGGCACAGAGAGGCTCAGTGTAGGAGCACAGAATTCTTGCAAGGAGGAGACCAAGGCCCTTGAGAAGTTACCTCAGACATATATCAAGACACAGAAAATTCCTCAGAGCAAGGGTCTATATAACTACATAAGAGAGGATAGGATTAATGAACTTCCATTCCTGTAGCACACCCAAAGACAAAGGCAAGAACTCATAGTGGAATGAGTCCTTGTATTTACTGTCTTTATCAAGATACTGAAGGAGCTCTCTCCTCCTCCTTACATGTGACAAAATAGATCACTGGCCTCCTGAACAATTCTGGAGACTTATTCCCAAATAAGATTCAGATCCAAGTTTGTGGAGCTATCCCTGCCATAGTTACATGGGGTACAAGGGGACCTGCAAAATGAATGAAGGCTTGGGATATTCAGTGAAGGAATAAAGCCTCTCTAACAACTGAAAACTGTCCAAACAAGACTGCTCTGGACATGGAGAGCTGTTAGCAATTTGCATCAATATTTCAGATCATCATGTTTTCCTTGTTAACATCCAGCTGAAACATCAGTTCACTGATTAGCTGTTATAAGAAAATGGGTGATTTTCTTTGCATTGTTACTGATAAGTTTTGCTTTTTGAAAGTAAAAAATATATCATAAGCCATTGAGGCAAAATTAAGGAAGAGGGCAGATAAATCTAAAGACTGTAGACTGAAACAAGCATTTTTGAGCCAGAGCTAGAAACTTGGATATTTGCCTTTTGAAATGCGTGATACATCAGCAATCAAAGATGAGCTGTCAGGCTTTAGTGTTCCAGTGAAGTTTTGGTGTGGCAGCTAGAAGGCTCTGTTCCTATCTGTTCCAAGTAAAGGACTCAGAGTCTGTTGGATAGAGTAACAGACTAACCAGATCACAAATGATCAGGTTTGATCAGCATTTAGATGTGGAGTTACACAAGAAAAAAATGGGCTCTCAAGGATGGAAGGTGTGCAATTCAATCTGCAGCACTCTTTCCTCCCTGATTCACAAAGGAATCTTTCTCACATCCTCACAGAGGTACTGAGTTAGCTATTGGCAACAGTCACATTGCATTTATAATGAGGTCCTGAGCCCCTATAGTTAGTAAAAAGGGCACCTAGGCAGCAATTAGGCAGACTAAATGATTGAATTCCAATTTGAAAAATCACATTTCCTTCCTGGAATTCCCCAGGAAGTTGCAACTGAGTAACAAGTGTCCTTCATCTATATGAATTCTTGCACGGTTGTTTTCATGACACAGTATTTTGATTGCACTCAAGCAATGGGAAGAGCTGACAGTGACACACCCAGCTGCAGGGCATGGCCCAACCCAGTCACGTAGGGTCTGCTTCAGGAAGGGCAGAATGAATTCCTGGCTGAGGAGACCCAGAGGCCAAATTGCTAGGGATTGTATCCAAGCTAGAATTAAACTGAAATAAAATGGCATTTCGCAAGTCCCATTCTAACACTTGGGAGCTCAGCTGGTATTTTACAAACAGCTTTCACAAGTGACAAGAATGTGTGTCAGACCCACACTGGAGAAGACTGGCCATCCATAAAGGCATACATGACACTGGGAAATCTCTCCAGGTCTACATCTAAAAAATATTTTTCAGATATTTCTCACTATGAAATGCTTCTCAATTGAAGCGGGGGGTTTCTTCCTTTTTTTTCAGTGAAAAATTGCATCTGTGAGGTTTTAATTAAACACAGTCACAGATTGAACAACTTGTTTCTTGTAACCTGAAACAAATCAGAGTATTATTAACACCAGTGTGTACACTTAAAGTTCCTCAGTGTTGGATGCTGAAGTTCTAAACATGCATTGTCCCTAGAGCTTCATGAACCTGGAGAATATCTACCTTATGTAACTTAAATCATTATTTAGGGATGAGGAGAAGATTAAACATCAAATTACAATAAAATAATTTAGTTCTTATGTGTGAACATGATAGTTGATGCAAACCAGCTGGAGGTTAACACATCAACTGAAAAATGGCTGACAAATATTTGGGAATCACCAGGTTGTGGAAAACTGTGGTTTTCAAATGTGCTTAAAAATGTTTAAAATTCATTGGGATTCAGGGTACCTCCTTCCCCACTGAAAATCCCAGTCTGGGACAAGACTGTGCCCATGGTGGCAGACCAGGCTCACGAACCAGGCCTGTGTGTCACTGGCTGCTGGCAGAACTAACAGAGGAGTTCAACAGTACAGTTTGTAGTATTGCCTTCCCAATACACCAGCTGGGAAAGAAGTGAGGACTTCCTCAGTTCTGCTCATTCTGGGATCTTCTTCCCAGGCAACATCCCTCACCATTACTGTGTTTAAGGCAGCAGTGCCTGGGAGGTGGAGGGGAATGGGCACTCCCTGCAGGAGATGCCATACAAACACCAGGAGTGGGATGAAGCCTGCACAGAAGCAGCAATGGTAGGGGGACAATAACATTCCAGCTCAGCGTATCAGAAGGATCACTGTTAATGATTCACCCCTCTGTGCTTTTGGAAATCTTTCTTGAAGAAAGGTAAAAAAAGAAAGGAGGCAGGGCAGGAGAATGCATAAGATGCTACAGAGAGTAAAGAGAAAAGGGAAAATGTATGAATTCTAAGCGATTTTGCCCGTCTTATTTATGTTTTTGTTAGATCTGCCTTGTCCAGTGACCTTAAATAGTTCAAATTTAGATTTATGCTCATTCTTAGATACTTTAAATGCATGTGTGAAGTAACCTCTTAATTATCTTTTTTTCAAGGCAGTATCAGTTTTGTTCCTCACACCAGGTATGTGAAAATCTTAGAGCATTAACCTTCTCTTGCTCCACATTATCCCACTGAACTCTTTGCATTAAAGATTAACTTTTACCCTCTTAATTTCAAACAGAGAGACCAGAAATGAACACTAGCCTAAATGCTTTCTGACAAAGCTACTAAAGAATTAACCTATAGCCACTATCATATTAGCCCATAGAAATCCCTAATCACAGAATTTGCCTAATTTAGGGGCAGAGAAGAGCGTTTCATTTTGGTCTCTGTCCCCAGCTGTTACAGAAAGACATGATTTGTGCCTGGGAACAAGTAACTTCCATATTCCAGGTAGAGGAGCATTTGGGTGAGCTGTGATAACGTTTTAATGAAACTACTTGTTTTTGCAGAGCTGTGCAGGCATCTAATGAGATCTTTCTAATGCACCTGGCTTTCACTTACTCTTCCAGGTAGAGGTAGCCATTCTCCTGTGCCAGCCTCCGGGCGTGCACCTGGGAATCCTTGGCTGTGGTGCCGTAGGAGATGACCATGGCACCGTACTCGCGGCACATTTTCACCCTGGCCGGGGCCGTGCTGGTGGACAGGATGACAAACACGGGAATGCGGAGCTCTGAGGCGTGGTAAGCAACAGCCATGGAAAAGTTACTGTCCGAAGCCACGATCACCCCTTTTCTTTGCTGCTCCTAAAAACCAGGGTTGTTATTGCACATTAGACAGTGTCACAGAGTTGTCCCATATGATCCTGGATCATTCCAATGATCTGGCTTCCTTTTTTCCCTTTACTAGCTGATTGAATTGTGATATTGTGGTACACTATATCCATGTCTGGTGTGATCTCAGGATTTACACACAAAGCTAAAACAGCACAAGACCAATCCCTGTGCCTGGACTCCTCTGGGTTCAATTCTTGTTCCATGGGAAAGAGCTGAAAAACTCCAACTGATCACAGAAGATATGACAGCTGACCCCTCAGAGCTTATACCTCTGCTTTACCTGTATGAAATTATTTCATTTCAGGCTTTCTTTTAATAGAAGATTTAATTTATATTATTACAAAAGGCAGGAATAACCACTGCTCTGGGCTGCTGTCTCATGCCTATTTTAACAATTATTACTGCAAAGACTCCTATGACAATGGCAATAACCTCCTATGACGAATGATAAACAAGCTATTCATGTAAGAAAACTGAAATTCATTACAAAATCTATTGGTGATCTAGATCTTTGTCATCACTCATTGTAATTCAATTTCATCACCACTCATCAGTTTGGTGGTTTCAACATATCAGAACTACAGTACACATAAAAACTTGCATCTTAATGCCACAGGAAAATGCTGATGTTTCCATTTTGCAAGCTTTTGTTTCAAACATTTTTAAGAATTTCACCAGCAGATCAGCCAATTGTAAATAAAGTAGTATTTTACATTCAGACCTATCTCTGTTCACATGCTGTGTTCAGTACAATGATTCTAAAGACAAGAAACACTGTGATTCCATGGAGATTAGAGATAAATTTATCTTCAACTCTGCTCCATTTTCGTGAAGCAGAACTACTTCTTTTTCAATGTTGACATTTTGCTATACCTGAGGCAATGACATCAGAAGGTAAAGTACACCTCGTTCCTTCACAGACCCTGTGTACTGGAGGAACTCCTTCTTCAGGTAGATGTCCATTCCATACTGCTTGGATAGCCTAGAATACTGGAGTAGATAAAAAATATTATGTCAATATATCTACTATTAAGAAAAAATCCTCCACACCCCATCAGCTGCCTGTTGAGGCATGAATTCTACTGCTATATATGAGCTCTAGAAAGTAAAATTCATCTTCTGGTCTCTTGATAAATTCACAACAGTGTGTTGTTACCTACCAGATCCTTCTGCTTTATGGAAGTGATTTTCAAACTCACAGCAGTGAAATACAGACCACATGCCATTAAGAACTCTGAAAATAGGACTTTGGATCTTACTGTTCAAACACAGGCATTAAAATAAATATTTTCAATTATCTCAAAACCCATGCTTCCAGTACTTGCCATAACTGGATATTGAATACCCAAAAAATAAGGTAATCATCTAATAGATATAAAAGCCATCAGAAAATACCTCCTTGAGCCCCATTATGGCTCTGCTATGGTTTCTGCCACTGATTCACTACTGAGTGTTGTCTATTTTGCATCCTAAGGCCAGTAGAATATTAGTAAAAACATTTCTTACTCCAAGAAAAATGGAAACAATAAAAAAAAACCAATTTCCCGGGACTGCATGTGTAAGCAGCAGCTGTTTGGAAAAGCTTAGTGTTCCGAACAGAAATGGTGCCTGAGCTGAGGGGAATTAGCAAGCACATTACATGTGATGCAGTGCCCAAGTGCATGATTTTTAAAAATTTTTTATGGCAAATATTTGTTAAGCTTTATAATAAGACACTCCCAGCATATATCAACATATTAATTTCCTATTACCATATTCATTAAACCAAGAGTTGTACACAAGATAACTTGTGAAATAGAGCTGCAGTAAGCCTGTGGGTGCCAGCTCCCCCAGCTTACTGCAGCTCTGTTTCAGAATTGGCTCCATCTCCTCTATTGGCTGCCAAAGCAAATGAGGCCCTGGTGATTTAGGGGATCAAGTCTTCATTTAAGATAAGTCATGAAGTGAGACAGATCCAAAAACAGCATGACAAAATATTTATCTCAAGCAATATCTGGCAGTGTCATATCTACAATGTATAGTGTACACACTAATATGTACTGACACTGTCTTCAGACTGCAGGACTTTCCAATTTATATAAACTAAACATATCTGAAGCAGACACTTGCTTTAAAGTATACAGTTAAACTACATGTTTCAGGTGAACGATTCAAGGCTTTTTAGTGGATTTGCAAGCCTATGTTTAAGTTCCTCACCCATAGGTGGGGCCAGATTCTCTATTTTGCTCCTGAAAATCCTGACGTAAGAACTACCACTTGCTGCTTCTTTGCAAATCTGGCTGCAGAAACTGAAACAATGGAAAGTGCTTAGCACACTAATAGGATAATAGTTTATATCCTAAACATCCTAATCTATGGAGAATGCCTATGCAAAATAGAACAAGAACACCATAAAAGAAATGCTACTAGTGCTTCACATACCACGCTTGTTTTTGTAGAGAATCTTCGATTCTAGAGCAAACAATCAGAAAAAGGAGTTAAGTAGACAAATCCTGTGCATAATAATGTTGCTAAGTCTCCTACATTTAAAACTGTGTCATTAAGTCACTTTTTCCCACAGGGGCAGTGTACTTTAGATTGATATTTATTTTTAATTTTGATACTCAGGATTTTAATTCTTTAGGTTATCCTTTCTGTTTTCCTTTAACTGAGGATTTTTTCACACAGCCTAAATATAGCAATTCCTTCTAGCAAAGCAGGCATCAGTGCTATTTGCAGTTGAACTGACCTGATGTGTGACCTCCTAAGACTCATTGAACCAGCCTGTAAGATTTCCTTTTAGTCACTGTGATCTTATCTAAGGACTACAGATACCATGTCTAAGGTACAACACACAGCACAGCCTCCTTCTGGCATCCACAAAGCTAACACAACGCAACTCTTACAGCTCCTTCATCAGTAGCCAAACCAGGTGTCCAGCTTGATGTCAGTTCCTAGTCTTCTTATGCTTACTACCTCTTGGACATGTTACAATTCACTCATGATGCCATATCTCAGCTCCAAGGCAAACTCCTGCCTAAGGAACCAGGATGCTCCATCCATCCATGGTAAAAACATCCATGGTTTTACCTGCAGATTAGGAATCACTCTGCAAAGTGTTTCTCCCTTCAATTAATTAAATGGATTATAGTCACACTAACTTTTTTAGTCTAAACAAATGTCCTCTTACCTCTACACAATGAGTTAAAATAAAGGTTTTCTGTGTTTTTCTTGACACCATTCTGTACTTTTGAAACAGTGCATAAAATGCACTAATAACTTCTGCAGGAACATTACTTGGAATAACAACAGTCATGGGCTATTTTCACACTAAAAGATACAGGTTTTTATATGGGTATAGGTTTTCCACTATTCTGATAATTTTAAAAGCATAGTTCATAAAAAAAAGACTAAAGAAAGTGAGACTGTTTAGCTTGAAACAGTAAATGCAGAAAGGGGATACAACTGGGTTGCATAAATCTGCCAGGGACACCCAGGAGAAAGGAGCTGTTTAAGTTGAGGGGTGTAATGGTTTAACCTCATCTGGCAACTAAATATCATCCTACCAATTGCTCATTTCCCTGCCCCTGTGCTCTGGGGGAGATGAGAATTGGAAGGGTAAAATCTCATGGGTTGGGATAAGAACAGTTAGTAAGAATAAATAAATAAATAACAACAATGTAATTAAAAGGAAAATAACAAAGACAGCTAAATAAGACCCAAGAAAGACAGCTTATGCAGTTGAAAACAATTGCTCACCAACAACCACCTGATGACCAGCCAGGCCCTGAGCCACAGGCCCCCAGCCAACTTTCCCCCTAATTTTATTGCTGAGCAGGGTATCACATGGTATAGGATGTCCCTTTGGTCAGTTGGGGTCAGCAGCTCCAGCTGTGTCCCCTCCCAACTCCTTGCACATCCCCAGTCTTCTCACTGGTGGGATGGAGTGATGAAGAGAAAACACCTTGACCCAGTGTAAGAGCTGCTCAGCAGTAACAAAAACATCTCTGTCTTATCGACAATATTTTCATCACAAATCCAAAACACAGCCCCATACCAGCTACTGTGAAGAAAATTAACTCTACCCTAGCCAAAACTTCCCTGCAGTCCAGCCAAATCTTTTGTGCCACCTTACAGCCCCAAAATGTCTTGTACCATGTCCTTTGACACAAGACACACTCCTTCAGTAATGTGCTAAAAAAAGCACAGCTATCCTTATTTTGGGAATGCTAGGCTTAAAAAATCCACATTGGAAGTAGTTATGATGTCTCTGGATCAGCAGGCAGGGAACAAGGACAACTTTGAGGACCCAACCACTTCACTCCAGGGACTGCTAACCCCAAGCAGATTGCAAGGTCCTCACCCTGTGTATGCCAGAAAAACAATCCACAAGGATTCATTGAGAACATGATTTGGGACTGCTGCTAAGAATTGCCATTTGGCAAAGACATTCTTTTCACCCACCAAAAGGAAAAGAGATTACCCAGAGAGCCCAGAGTAGCCTGCTTGAAGAGCTCCCAATGGTAGAAAACCACTATGAAAAGGTACAGAAATACAGTACAGCTTGCCATTGCACTTCTCTTATGCTTTAGCAGACCTTGTACACTGATGGGGGTGTGGTATTCACATTCTCTCAACATAGAGACATGATTCTCTCTCCCAGGATTTTTCCTGGGAAGTTATGAGATGCAGTGAGAAAGCTCAGAGAAAGAAGAAAACAATTCTTATCTCTATTTGCTGCACCTGTTGCTTGGCACACGTGGAATGTGTTATGGAGATTGTTTACCAAAGAGTGATTTGTTAATTGGACACTGGTGAAGGTTGTTTGGATTGATTGGCCAATTGGATCAAAGCTGTGAGTGACTGTCTGGAAACAGTCATGGGTTTTTCTTTAGTATCCTTTTAGTATGATATAGTTCTAGTATAGTATAGTATTAATGTAATGTAATTTAGCTTAATAAAAGCAATTTATTCAGCCTTCTGCAACATGGAGTGAGAGCACGTTATTCCCCGTGCAGGGGGGTCCCACTGCTTCGATAATGGGGGTATCTCAGTCCTTTCTACACCAAGACTGATCAACAGGTGCACACGTTTGTGTGCATCCTTATTTTGCTGAAGACACCTGTGGCAGAAACACCTGGTTACAGAACACATCCAGCCCTTCCTGGTTGGCCTGACCAAGAAGGCAAATCTGTACCTTCAAAGCCTCCAAATATGAGGGCTGGTTCCAAACCAGGCCCTCCCGCAAGACTGCTTACCCAAACACTCGTAGTCTGCCACCTCCAATTCAGGTTCCTTACAGCAGGAGTTTTTCACTGGGAGCATAATATCACAGTGCATTAAGTCTATGCCTAATGTGGTTTATCCTTTGTTTACAGGTCGCTGCAATCTTTGAGGATTTAGGTTAGTGTAAACAGATAAGAAGAAAATTATTGTTGACAGTTAAATACAATTAATATGAACATGAGTCTTCTTACACAGACCTATCTGTTGCAATTCACACATACCCTTTCTTCATTTCTGATCAACTTTCATAAGGAAAATGAAAAGAAACATTGAGAGACTGCAAACCCATAAAGATTCCCTACCATGCAGGGGGTTTTCTGAACACCACACTGGATTTTGAAGGCTGCTGCACTAATGTCTTCAAATCGAATCAGTCTGTTACAGCTTGCCAGGCTGGTCCTACTGCTTGGCTGAGGGATGCAGGAAAGGGCATCCCTAAGTAGCTCCTCATTTCGGCTCACTATCTTCATTTCCCAGGTCTTCACATCCCCGTTCAGGTAATCCTCCTCACCAAAATCCTTCAGTCTCTCGGGGTTGATAGAGGGTGGCTTCTGCCCAATAAGGCCATTTCTTACGGGCACATCCTTACAGCAGTGAAGATCACAAACTGCTGGGATATCTTGTTTCTTTATTTTATTGTCATCCCTGAAAACAAATAGAAGAAACTTGTTAGAAAGGCTTGGATGATTAAAGGCTTGATATTTAGCATTTTAGAGGGATGCACATCTAAGTTGCTCTTTGCAAGCCTCAAACAGGCAGAGTGAGTTGCTACTGACATAATACCTACCTGTAGGTGCATTGAAAGATACTGTAATCTTCCAGCTGTTAGAAAAGCCACAAATAACTCAACATGTGGGCAAACTGTGAAACTGTCCTACCCAAGAAAATAAAAAATATATAATCTGTGCTGTCAGGACAGCAAGACCTTCCTTAGTACTCAGTATTCAACTGGCAATGATCCTAGGTCAGTGCTTCCAAAAATTTTGGAACAACTGGAATTGTATTTTCTGTACACAATTCTATCTTTTTCAAAAAAGGCAAAGACCTGCTGCAGACCATTCCCACAAACTATTAATAGCAATAAAAAATGCCACAATGCTGTACAGAAGAGGTCTGCTCTCTGCCCTTGCATACTTGCAGAGCGTAATCTTGACAGCCATCAACTGCCTCGTGATGGGAAGGAAATTACTTTGATAAAGTATAATAATTATATCCTCCTACAGAGCTAAAGAATTAGGTCTTCTGATCTGTGGGTTTACATTTCATGGGTAAATATCTGTGTAGATATGGCAGAAATGTGATGGCACAAAAATCTCCTTCCCCAAGAAACATATGAGAGACAACATTGCTAGAAAAATCTGCTGGATTTGCTACCTTCAACTGCCTGACTCTATGGTCCACAGCATTCAGTCCACAAGGAACAATGTACTGTAGTGCAGGATTTTGCACTCCTACTAACAGATAAATGCAAAGCTTCTAGGAATTCTTGGAATTTTGAGATTATTATGAGGAAAGGGAACATTAAACAGAAGACCAGTGATTTGGAAAAGAGCTGATACTATCCCTGGTTTGTGGCTGTGATTAGACAGATGGTATAAGCTCCTCTACATGACTCACTATTAATCTATTTGGTGAAAATGGTTTTCTAAAAACAAACGTGTTAAATTATGTCAGAGATTCCAGCATTATCTCCAACAAAAAATATTTACCTTTTTCCTAAAATAATTTGGGTCTAAGTTTTGCAGATATCCATCAACAGGACTGGCTAAAGCACATTTTACAGCAGTGATCCACACCATAATATGCTTTGCAGCAACTTCCAAAAGAATTTTTAAATATTTAGAAACATCTCTTTTTTGAGCAATTGCCCACTTTGGGCAGTATCATCCATTTCCTTAATGGTATCAATAATCTGTGCCAGTAGCTCTGGCTCCTACTACCCTTCCAATTTTTCCATTGAGGAATTCACATAATGATATAGGTAACATAAAATGTTTTATTATTAGAATCAAGTAATATACCATAGCATCAACCTTTCTGTATATCTTCACAGGAGAAAATTGTTGTAGCAAGATCTTCTCTCTCTAAAATTAATGAGAACACTAATTTTCTAAGATAAATAAAGTATATACACATTTGTAACCTCTTTATGTTGAAACTCGTGATCTAAAGTATTTTCCCAATGGTGTATCTTAAAGCTGATACAGCCTAACACCAGGTGTTCTGCTTTCAAATCAAATAACTTATCAAGGACCTCTGTTCTATACTTTCCTGCATCTCTGCTCCATTGGGGTTAGACAGCTGGAACACTTCATAAAGATGTTAAGTTTCCAGTGTTAGCTCGGGTGCACATTAGTCTGCTTAATGCAAAGCTGAGAACAGTTCAGACTGCCTCCCTGTGAACTTGTTACAGCACAGCCCCCAAAAAACAACAGGAGCAGCAGCATCCAAGAGGCCACAGAGCTGGTAGAGTTCATTCCAAACCTCTCCCTTCCGAAAAAATATTTTCCGTATCACAGACCCCCATAACCACTCCAAAAGGAAGAACAGATAGGTCTTATTTCTGAACATACTGTCTAAAACGTTTAGCAAGCTTTAGCAATGAATTATGTTCTTACACTAGAAATGGTTTAAAGGGGTCTATGTAGGGTAAAAAAAATAGGCAGACCAAAATTTTGTGAGTTTATGGGTCAAATTTTTTAACCAACTGGCATTTGAGATGGAAGAACAAGTCTCATTTTTCATTGCATCTGTTGCAATCAAAAAGTCTATAAAAACACCCAGCCAAAGATGACCACAAGAAATTTATCAATGAAGCAGGATTCTGTGAAAAAGTAGAAGTGCATGGTAATGCCTCATCACACTAGTGCCATCAAATATTTGTATCTGCAAATAGACTGAAATGGTATATTGATTTTTTGCCCTATTCTTAGGTTTCCCTTTTTTTGGCAGAAAAAAAAGGAGGGAAGTAAATCGGAGTCTCAGTCCTTGATGTGCAGTACCACTCTCATGACCAGTGAGTATCTGCTCAGGACTCCAATGGAGACAACACCTTGTGACCATTGGAAAAGAAGAACAGAAATCAAACAGCTGAAAATATGTATAGGCTTTTCAGGCTTGAGCTAGGTTTAGAGCACATCTGAATTATTACCATCTAAATATTTAATACTAAAACTATCATACATTTGCATCTGAAAAGCCAGCAGCCTCTTTATCAAGGGGATATCATTCTATTGTATATATATGTATTGTGTGTATTTATTTGAGAGTAATTTTGATTCTTCTTCTACACCCACATATTTCATTTACATTAGAGAATGACATTTTCCCATATTGAGCCCACGTGGATGTGCCACAGACCCTCCTAGAGCTCTCAAACTCCCAAGGTAAACAGTGGGCT
Source organism: Ploceus nigricollis (assembly GCA_013399945.1). Classification (NCBI taxonomy): domain Eukaryota; kingdom Metazoa; phylum Chordata; class Aves; order Passeriformes; family Ploceidae; genus Ploceus; species Ploceus nigricollis. Next base: position 761,484 of record VXBC01001454.1, on the reverse strand, counting down.
GAGGTTTGATCACATATTACAACTGGGCAACTAATGGCCCTGTTGGGTCAAAAGTATTTCTCGCCTGAAAAGCGTCCTACATGCTTGGCAGAGATCTAGATGGATTTCTTTTACAGGAACAGCCAAAGCAGGCAGCAAAGCATGCAAGTGCTCACAAAAAACACAGCACGTGACTTCTCAAGCACAGCCACAAAATACAGCCCCTACTCCAGCAACCATGTCCACCAGATGAAGATCTGAGCCAATATAAATACAAACTCCAGCATTATAAAGCACTGTTCCTTTCAAATGGAGCTTTTCCTTTTTTGGAGCTTGTCATAAGTTTTCATTAAAAGGTCTGTTTATTTCCAGACATAAAACAAATACCCAGCTGGCAAGCTTTGTTACATGGTTATAAATTACAACATTTTACCTTTAAAGTGATTAGTAAAAGCAAACATGAAAACACAGTTTATAAACCTACTTTTTCAAGAACAGCTGCTCAGCATAACTGGAAAAAAAAGAGAAGATCCATATGCAGACTTTCCATAAACAATTAAGGCACAGGAAAAAATATCATTTGTTTAAGTAGTTAGCTTTACATATTTTAAAATCTCAAAGTCAATGCAGAAACAGTGTGTACCAAAATGTACTCCTACAATAATAAAAAACAACAACTTGGAATGAATCATCTTTCTATTTCCAGTTTGGTTTTTTGAACATACTGATAATATTCATCAAGTTAAACAGCACTAGGGAAAAAAAATTAAAAATAGTAATATTAACAAACTAAGAAAATAATAAAACTAGCAAAAATAATTTTGGGAGAATGAAAGGCAATAATCCATACTATACCTAAAGACCACAACTGTTGCCTTTGTTAGACAGAGAAGTGAACAAGTGTGCGATGATGGACAGTTACATGTCCCCATCGTGAAGCACACTCAGATTGCCTCCCTCAGGACCCACAAAACACACAAAACAGATTAAACTGATGCACTGGATCTCCTCAGCTTCTAAAACTGAAGGAGCAAAATCTGCAAAATCACACATGTCCAGGGAATAGCAAAGTGTGAAAGACTAATCACCATTCTGCACAGTATAAATGTTAGGGGGAGATGGTATTAAAGTATCAAGTAGAAAATTTAAAATTTCCCTTCTTAGAGAAAATAATTAGCTCACAGAACTCATTGCAAGAGGACTCTACAAAGAACAACAATGTAAACAGGCTCCTAAAAAAATGCACAACTAAATGGAAGTAGTGACCAATACACACATCATTCAAGAATTAATCTGTGATTCAGGAATCCCCTGAGCATTCAGCAAAGTCCATGAAGGCATGTGAGAAAAAGTGTCTTAGGTGGCTTTTATTTTTCTCCCAGTTCCATTACTGGCTACCCCTAGAGAGAGGACACAAATACCACAGTAGGACTCCTCTTTGGCCTGACCCAGTGCTGCCATTTTGATTGCAGATGTACCCAATGCCAGCAGTTGGCACATTTGGCAGCTTTTACACTTTCAAAATGAGGCACAACAGCATGTTTTGAGGCATACGTGAAATTATAGACATACATTCCCATGTACTGGTTCACAGATGGAAATTCAACTGTCACAAAGGAAACTAATTTTAATACAAGACTGAAAACTCAGCCTTTGCTTCTCATTTCTACAGCAGCTTTTGTCATCTGCATTCACAGTGATACACATTCACTATTAAGAGGGACTGACAGTGTTGCAAAATGTGCAAATGTAAAAGTTTTCTTAAGCAAGAATGTTTTTGATGTTTGTATATTTTCAAGCCTAATCAACAAGAAGTGAGATTTAATCCATGAAACAGCAGCTAACAAGCTCTAAGTGATGTTCATGTGCTAGAAAAGCAAATTACTTGTTGGTAGAATTGCCTCAGTAATGTTTAGGGTTTGACATGCTTCAATGATCTCGGACCTTATAGGAGATTAACAAAGCTTGGGGAGAAGGATGTACCACTGATAGTGGACACAAAAAATACAGAATTTAGGCCTCAAGGATATTTGGCAGAATTCCCACGACAAAGGAGAAACTAACAAAGCCAACTCAGCAGCTGTGCTGAAATCAGCTCTGACTGGGTAAAAGATGATTCTGGAAGGAGCAGATTGTGACCACCAACCCAAGAAACCACTGACCCAAAAGAAGAGAAAGACTGAGCATGAGGACTAATTAGCATGAGAAACAAGAGAATCATTAGCCAATAGAAGACATAATACTAATTAATAAGAAAACTTGTAGCAAATGAAAGCTAATTCCCTTGTTTGTTAAAATGTATAGATAGTAAAAAGCATTGATAGTTGGTGTGCTTGATTTGTGGAACCCACAGAGCACCCAGGCTTGTGCAACTCTCAAGTATAATGAATGGCTCTCTCAGTGTGTAATTACTGGCTTGTTGCACACCAGGAAAGGAATCTGATTTCTGTGAACAACAGTATGGCACAAGTTCTGTGGAATACTTTAGCATCCTTACAGGCCTGTGCCACGACAAGAAGTTCCAGTCCCAATGCCCAGCTTGGGCTGAGCAGTCACAAAATGTTAAGCTTGAATACCACTTCAAACTCATATGCACATTTTCTCTACATGTGGATTTTAATTTTGTCCTTTTTTCATGTTTTGGGTGTCGGGGTTTCTTAAGGTCCTACCTATGTGCTGCCATCATCTTCAGGCTCCCTGAAGACTTTCCTGGAGCACGCTGACCAAGAGACACTGGTAAGATACAGCTTTAGACATATTTGTCATCTGCTTTCAGGTAACTGGGTTCAGATCTTATACCTGCAAGTTCAGAATACTTATTAAGGCAAAAGGTGACCCCATTTAAAGTCACTTCTGCCTCTTTCCTCAGTGTTGAGCAGAGATGGGTCATGTACAGGGGACAAGGCAAGGTGAGCAGCCTGCTGCAGGTAGCAGTCTGCCTGGCTTATGACTGCAGTGTGGCTGGGATCTCTTCTTACAGGAGTGAGAAGGAGGCAATCCCAGGATATGACAGAGAGGGCCCTTTCCCTCATTCAAATCCCTTTTACCCAGAACCTCTCCAGCTCCATTAATCCTTCTAATTCCATGTCCCAGTGCTGTCTCCTCTGACCCTTCTTGCTACCTGAGCCTCCCAGACCCTTCTGATACTTTTCTTGTTTGTTGCAATCCCCTTTTCCAGTAGCTCATAACCACTCCTGTTCCATCTCAACTCCTCTTCTACCTTTTCATCCATTCCCAAATACATCCAAATACTGCAATAGCAACAATTCTTTAAAGCATCTCAGCAACTTGTCCAAGTGTGACTTTATGAAAGACAAATGGTAGAAAAAGAGAGGCTTGCTGAGATAAAAGTATCAAGAAGGATCATACCAAATGTCATCTTCACTACCAGAAATTCCAGGTTATGCACTCAATAGTGTCTGAGTGCCCTGCACACCACTACAGGGTGACCAGTAAACTCCTGCAGGCACAGGGAAGGAACACAATAAATTTGACAATTCTCTCTCTTTGACAATAAATTCAAAAGAGATCAAAGACAATACTGCACTCTTAAGTATGGCTGTCTTGAATTATCATTATTTTGATATTGAATTGAATTATCAGTATTTTGTGTATTACTAGTACTTAGAAACACCCATTCAAGACTGTATCACTCCAACTAGTGGCACATATAGGATGGAAATATAAAATGCATGCAAAAATATAAAAGCCTAAGCAAAGTGATTGTTCCTAAATCACATAGGAATCACCTTCCCCTAAACAGAAGGACAAGTCCAGCAAATATTAGGCTCAACTTTATTGATGGAAACTGGGACACAGACAGATCCAGTGACTTGTCTAAGACTTCCGCAGGGCTATTTATCAGAGTGTCTTAAAGACAAGGAGGTCGGGGCATAGTAACCAGCCTGGATGACAAAAGTGTAAAGCACTGTGACCATCCAGCACAGCTACATAATAACCAAGCCTTGAGACTGAGCAGGCCTTTAGAACTCTACTCACCATATACAGGTCTGACAAACCTGGGTGACACTGCACCAGCAACACACACAAAGAAAGCTCAAGCTCATGCAGCAAACAACCAAGCTGTATTATCACCTCTGATAAAATCTCTCCTTAGAAAAATCTGACTTTTAGCAAGTCAGATTTACCAGAGCCTGAGCCTAGCACTATATATGCCTTCATCTGTGGTCATAACCTATTGCCATTCTCCTGTACACACTATGCATGTGTCATTGCTTACTGCTGGCAATGGCAACTGGGTGTCAGCTGCTAAATAGAAAACACTAGGAAAAGCAATCTGAAAGCAAGAAGAATTCACAAGGCCACCCATCATGGAAATTTTGAAGCAGAGATAACCAACTGTCCCTCAGACCCATCCCTCTCAAAAGTTCTTCTAAGACATTCACAGCTGTGAACGTCAAATGATCACTATCCAACACTGCACAGAGTTTGGCAGCTAAAACTCATTGAGCAATTAAACTTTTTCCTAAGTTGAATATATTCTGAGTCTAGAGGTTTTCTGGTGACTTACACATCTCTATAATTCACTTCTAATTAGGAATGAATAGCATAACTCAAAATAGAGGAAAGAGTGGTCCTGTGCTGAAAGGAGATCCATAGTGCACTGCAGAACAGGTCATATCATGGGTGACTTTGGGCAAGCCCTTTTCACAGTGCAGAAGACCTTGTCTTCCCCTTTATTAACAGCATCAGGCCCACTGAAACAATTTATGTCTTAAATGTTAACAACATCTGTGACAAGGAGATGCAGGAAATGAGAATTGTTCCTTGTTTGTACCACATCTGGCAAAACCAGAGTGTGATCTCAATAGTGGTGTCCAGATAATAAAATGGAGGAAAAAACAAACTATGGAAAAGGTTAAGAATGAGGTTGCACAACACCACCATGCCATGTGTGTGCACAGCCTCAGCTCACGCTACACAAGGACACTAGATGACTCAAATTCCATCTGCACCATCCAAGTCTGAAAACAGGAATTTAAGATCACAATAAGCACCATAACAAAGACAACCACAGAACTGTAATAACAGAATCTGACATGGGCTATCCCAAGATAAATTTTCAGCAGTCCATTGGCCTGTCTAGAGTTATTTCTGATACTATACTCATGAAGAAATAAAAGAGCTGAACTCTGTGGGCTAAAAATATTCAAATCTCCACCACTCCTAGTGGATAACTCCCAGAGCAACCCATATCCACAGAACCCTGGGAGATTATGGAAAATTACAAACAATTTCCTGGATTTTTTTTTTTTTGTTATGTTTGATTTTTTTTTAAGAAATTAAGGAAAGGAAAAAGAAAGCATTACCTATACAGCACAGCGACTAAATAAACAACGAGGCGAAGCAAAACTCCAACTACGACACCATAAGGAGGCAGGAGGGGTCCAGGGGTTGTCATGTCCATGGGCCTGGCCCTGGGTGGACCCTGAGGGCTGACCATGACCCCTGAGGGGGATAAAGGAGCACTCTAGCTCTAAATCAGACAGCAATATTCTCCAACCTTTGCCAGAAAGGATCGTAGTCTTCGTCTTCTCTGTAGCGGTCCCTGGGACTTCTGTTTTTTAAGACCCTGAAGTAGATAAACTGTGCTGCAAAATTCATATTAACTCCTGGTGCAAAGCAAAGTGGGAGACTGCTGCCAGGGGACACACTTGCCTGTGAGAAGTGTCAGCCCTGCACTGCCTGGGTGGGAAATAGCAGGCGATGTGCTGTAAGCAGCTCTCAGGGCTGGCTGGGGGGGAAGTGCCTTTGAAAGAGATGGCTGCTGCTATTTAAAGAGATTATTTCAGAGCCCAACCTGTCCTTGTCAATTTGAGTCAGGGCCTGGATTATGCTTGGGTGACACTCTGTTAGCAGGACACTTGAAGCTTTAGTTACTTACTGCTTAGCTGTGGAGCATGATCCTGACCAGTTGCAGGGCCCATGACTGAGCAGCAGGACTCTGCTAGGCAGAGCAGCAGGAAAGGGATGCCAGGTTTGGGATAGTTGAGTCTCCGCAGGGATCCTTTAAGGCAGCACCAAGGGACATGGGTCCTCATGACTGAGGCACAAAGAAGATAGCCCAGTTTGTGTGGATCTTCTCTTGGCACAAGTCCCTGCAGCAGAAAAATACAGGTATCTAAATCATAAAGAACAGAAAAGACCATCTAGGGGAAGGACTGTAGCAACAGTTAGCTACATCTATATAGATATCTGCTAAATCTATTTTTATATATATATATGGGGTTTATATAGCTATATAGAAATATATATATATGTGTGTGTGTGTGTGTATATATATATATATATATAACCTCCATCTAAATCTGTCTTTCTTTGCCCTGAGAGAGGATCAGCAAAGGCAGAGTCACAGTTGCAGATACTGAACGGCTGTACAGCAGGGATGGGGCAGAGGTTCTTTTGCGGTACCTCTCCTCTCAAATATATTCCTGATGGAGTGCAGTCTCCAGACTGCCTGGAGATGAACCAGGTATCTATTTCCAGGTATGAGTGGTCCCTCAGTACCCTCTGCTTTCTACTGAGAAAATCTTCATCTCCAAGATAGAGAATAGACATGTCATAAAATCTAACCTAAGCTGTGACCTAACTCTCCCCAGAGGATATAATGAGAAATACCATAATCAGATTTATATGGGAGAGTCAGAATAAATGATCAAATAGTCTTCTGGGATCTCTGGAAAGTCTGAGCTGCGCTGGTGGAGCCTTCCCTACACTGGCGTGGCAGGCAGGCCCATGTTCCCTTGACTTCATCAGTACTGATGAAGCTCCAGATTCACCATTTTTTCCAGTTTCTCACACACAGACCCCTTTTATTCTTTCTTTTCCAGGTGGTGGATGTGCAGGTTGTGGTGGTGCCATGTGCTACAAGTGGCCACAGCCCAGCAGCACGCTGCTGCCAGGAGAGATGAGGAAAAAATGCACTCAGCTGCTGCCAGCACTTGCAGCCCTGCAGCCAAGTTACGTTCAGGCCACCTTCACTGGTGCCTGGAAGCACAGAGGGAAGGCAAGGGAGTTACTACTCTGTTCACCACACATCTGAACTGCGATGGTGGGCAGGAAATGGAACTTTATAGTAGTGAAAATAGCAATTCCTTTGGCTCTTGGGTATCTGGGGGTCCAGATCAAAGTGCTCAAGTCTTGATATGAATTTAGTTCCTCACAAACAAAGCCCTGATATGAATTCAGTTCCTCACAAACAAGGCTCTGATCTGTGATTGACACTTGTAGGCCACGCTGCAGGGGTAAAAGCACTGCGGGGACCATTTGGTCAAGAAGCTGGAAAAAAATTCACCAAGCTGTTGCATCACAGAAGTACATGAAGCACTGAATTGCTATCCCTGTAAAACATTCCCAAACAAGCAGTCAGCTATAGAAAAAGGATCTTTGGGAATTTCTGCTGCAGATTTCAGCCCATGTCAAACATTCTTTCAAAGACCTTGCCACTTCCAAACCTGTTCACAGCACTTTAAAACATACCACAATAACCACAGGAAGGAAAAAGTAGCTTTCAGCTTTGATTTTTTCTTTTATATGGGTGGAAGGAAGGGATAAGTAAGATATAACATCAAGTGATGTCTAACACAATTGCCATGAAGCTGTCAAGGACACCAAGTTACAGGTCACTCCAGATATCATTTCTTTTCAAATCTAGAGTTTCTTACTTCCTTCCTAGCTGCTCTTTGGTGAGTCCAAAGGGAAGGAAGCCAATGCCTCAGTGCTCTATAGCTTTCCAAAGGTTTCATTTACAACTTCCATGCTGCCACCACTCACACTTCGTGTGTTTGTGCAAGGAAATCATTGTTTATATCTGCCCAGCTTTAGGTTGAGACCTCAGTAAAACCAGACTTGGTCAGAGGCACTGTGTACATCTGAAATGGCAGTTATGGAGAAGTGGTTTTATCCACATCATAATAAAATATTATCTTGTACTTAGAGAATTTTGAGTCCAAAGAAAGAAATAAACCACACAGCTAAAACAACAGAGAGAACTGAAATACAGTGCTCGTGTACTGGTGTGTAAGAAAAAGCAATGATTAGCACTTGAAAGAACTGGAAAATCCAAGTCCCAGAATAACAGTTTTACACTCACCAGGTCATATATAACTGCCAGCCTTTCTCCCTCAATCCCTGGCACAAAACCCATTAAGAATAGCATAATGTGGAGAGTAACAGCTGCTTCTTTTTCTAGAAAACCTTTTAAACAAGGTTATGCTGCACTTTTCCTGAACTAAAAAATAAAATAGAACCATTTTGCTGTCAGAATGGAAAACAATGCTTCATTCTCTTGTAACCAGAGAGAACTCAGTTTGGACAACACTGAGAAAAATAGCTATGGCCATTGTAAATAAGGACTTTATTGAATTACAGGACTTGAAAGATTGTTTTGAAGGGTTAGCCAAGCTTTTCCCTACAGTAAATAAAATTAATAACATTTCCAACCTCAGTGAGAACAGCATGGGTGGGAAGTGATAGTCTATCCAAAGCAGAGAATTCTTTACAGAATTTGATCACTTGCAGAAGGAAAGAGGGTGGAGACAGTCTGCAGTTAAGCCAAGAAAAACAATAAAAAATTCTCAGAGAATAGCAACTCAGAAAACCAAAATGATAATTGAGGATTATGCAACATATTGATGCAAATGTGGTGGTAAACCACTGTGATAATCAGGATGGATAAAAAAATACAGACAACTCATAAAGAATTACCAACTAAAAAAAAAAAAACAGAAAGAAATAAAAAGGAAAAAAAGAATAGGCACCAAAAAGATTCCCATTTCCTTCTAATTAAAGATACAAATTTAACACCCATCTCAGATTCTTCATAAATCAATATTCATAGAGCAGACCGAAGTTTCAGCCTCCAATGTTTATAGTTTTATTTGTTTATATTTGTCAGATAGCAGCTGACCCACAGCAGTAAGATGTCACATTCCCATTTACTATCTTTAGGGATCTCAGAAAAGGCTGGCAAGGTAGATTCAAATCAGTGAAAACAGAAGTAGCTTCCTCAAGCTGTATTTCACAGACCCTGAAAGAAAGAGCAGGCATCAATTCAAAGAACATATTTGCTGGAGCAAGAGGCAACAGGGAAGCCCGATGTGCTTTATCTAAAGTTATGGGACAGACTGTATCTGTTTTAGGTAAGCATTTTGCAGAAAGGATGAGATATTTCTCAAGGCAAAGAGCAAAAGTTTACATTAGACTCCAAAAATTATCTCCTCCAAAAAGTATCTATATCCATAAGAGGTCTAATACTAAGATGCTGAACCAATAGCATCAGATGAAGAAAAAGTGGTGACACAGAGCTTGTGCCTTGCTGTAACAAAAA